>VDFB02168118.1:196672-348368 GCA_007258455.2 Sequoia sempervirens
GTGGAGAGATTGAGAGAGAGAGGAGGGAGGGTGAGAGATAGGTAGAGAGGGATAGGTTAGATAGAGAGAAGTAGAGAGGAAAGGTGGTTGGGATGAAGGAAGAGAGAGAGAGGAAAGGAGGAAGGTGGATAGATTAAGAGAGAGGGAAGGTGGGTGGGAGGAAGGAAGAGAGAGAGAGAGGGGGAGAGAGAAATTTAGAGAGGGAAGGAAGGGGGATGGAGGGAGAGAGAGAGGTCTAGAGCATAAGGGATAAAAAATGAGTGAGAGAGAGAGAGAAATATGATACAACTTGCTGATTACTGAAATTTGACATGCTGATTATTGAAACTTGACTAACCCTAAAATTTGTGAGATCTTCCAAAAAATAGAATTTCCATTATAACTCTTAGAGATCTGAAACCACTCTCAAACATCCTAAAACTATATACAGGAAATATAACTTAAAGTATAAGAAAGTAAACATCCATATGTAAATGTCAACTTATACTTAAATGTTTATTTCATATATATAGTTTCCCTAAAAGATAACAAGAAGAAAGAGAAAAAAAAGAGAAGAAAAAAATTCAATGTACACCAAAACATGAGCGCGTTATAACACGCTCGCGTTATAACATGCTCGCGTTATAACACGCTCGCGTTATGCTGATGTTATTTTGAATTTAAAAAATGTGCATTTTTTGAATTAAAAAACACACACTTTTTGAAATTCAAACAATAACGTGATTGCGTTATAACGCGCTTGCATTTTTGGCTTGGTAATTACCAAGCTATAACGTGAGCACGTTTTAGTAAAATGCGCTCGCGTTTTCACTATTTTGGGATGAAAAAGTGAACTGGCCACTTTTTGGCCTCCCATCTCTTTGCACCCGCCCAAACATTTACTTCAACATGGATTATAAGGTTGCTTCACTTCACAAACCAAATCTAGTTCACCTTTCCCAATACCTATTCATATCATCATCACATCTTGACACACATACCATTTATCAATACATTGCAATAAATCATCGTTGTTTAATTCAACCACTTTCATTATGTGAACAAGTACACAAAAATAATTAAGTAGTCAAAACAACATTAATATCTATTGCAACCTTTTCATTCAAAAGGTTTTGTAGACACCTAAAATGGTTAATGCATTTTCATCTTATCATTTCATCATTATCCTCATTTTTGTTGAACACCTAGAATACTGAGAGGGGAGGGATGAATCAATATTCTCTAAAAGAACTTAAACATTTAAACATCCATTCCACATAACATATTCAATTTTTAGTAGGAAAGGAAAGCATGGAAGTAACCATCAAAAGCACATAACATATGAACACCTGATTTTTACGTGGAAAACCCAAAAAGGGAAAAACTGCGGTGAGGATTAGCTCACAATATATTATAGCAACTTATAACATATTACATAAATGCTCATTGTAGGTGGACTCACTGCCCACATAATGAAAAAGAGATAGAAGAAAAGGGATGGATCACTGCCAAGATTTGAACTACTACAATTGCATCTACAATATGCAGGAATTACAATTCCACTGAAGCATAATATACTAAGTTTACATACTTCATACCATTCTGCTCTAAAACTCTACTCTGCTCTACATTCACATTATATTCGCATAAATCACATAAAAAAAACTTGTATATTTGCTCTCATCATCCTCCAACACCAAAAATATCCTATACTTATACCCATTACATCTGCAAATTCTTGCAATAATCATTTATGTCAGCCTAATTAGATGTAGCATGCAAAATAATAACTTTTCAGACAAAAACATACTTCATGCCATAATCAAAACTTATAAAAAAACTCAAATAGGTCAGCGTGGACCTATAATAGCTTCCACATAATGCATCAACACTTATTTAAACTCTACATACCCTTAAACATATTAGGTTGGCACTTCCAGAGACCTAACATCAAAAAAATCCAACTGATCATCCTCAAACCAACACACGGACCTCCAAACTTCACTCCACTTGGAACTTAGATGCTATTAACACTTGTAAACACCTCCATAAATCCGCAAGACCAAATATTATTCCATGGTGAAGTGCAGACTAAAGAAAACATGTATTTTTCTCTAGCAAACCCAATATACTATTACTCATAACTTCTGCACCAGAGGGCCAAAAGACATGAAGCTTTGAATTTAGAATCATTTATCATCTAACAAAATTTCCTTAGAACCACAAAGCAAAATTCTTCAAGACAAACAAATTCGAATAAAAAATTGGATGCTTTGTACATTAAAAATTGTGTTTTGGCACTTAGTCAATTCTTCCACTCAACTATTCGCATTGGATCCAAACTTCTTGCATCTATGCACTGGATTATCATTCCCATGCACACTCATGCTTCACCAATTGGTTTGCACATCAATCTTCATATCAAACCACAATATTGAAATTAATGACAACACTGTATCTACATATTGTATATCCATGCTCATGTTGCTAATAGGTATATCAATGACAAACTTCCAACAATCTTGCTCTTTGTCATTGATGGCAACATTCATCCATTCTTCTCCAAAACTGCTAAACTACTCTCCCCCTTTGACATCAAGGGAAAAGGGTGCACACATTTGTTCTGTTCTTTGTTCCCCTTTTGACATCACTTATAAAATATTTACCATATTACATACATACTCCCCCTAATTGATATATAAATGTATGAATGAGAGTAACAAAATTTCAAAAACTTGACCAAATCCTCCTAATAGTGCTATCCATCAAATCGATCAAAATTGGCACTGATATACCATCCACATATATACAATGAAGTATGAAAAATTGAAATGCATAAAGATGGAAGAAATATACATATATTAACTAGAAGTGTTTGACACCCACATTTTTTCAAGGTGTGCTTGCCAAACTTTCTTGCCTTCTTCCCATTCCTTCTTGGCTATGCCAAGCATGTGACTCTGAGCTTCAATCTCCATGAGGAGTTCTTCTCCATCATCCAAAGTAATAGGTATCAGATTCATCCTTATTGTCTCCTTTGCACTTGTTATAGCACTGGATATAGATTCATTCTTTACATTTACCAGTTCCCTAAGATGTCCAAATTGTTCTATTATCTTTCTCTTTGTTCTTGCAATTGGAAGAATTGTTCATGTAGGTTCTCAATAGCTGAACTTGTGATCCCATTTGCATCAACTGCCAGATCATAGGAACCAAATGCCTTATCTATTTAGGACTCAATTGATTCCATCTCATCCTTAAAACATTTTGTGGAACTAGGCCATTTCATTCAAAATTAGAATAAAACCTTAGCTTCTGTAACACAGTTTTGCACATCTTTAAGGTTGTCTTAGAATTTGTTATGTGCAATAGCACATTTCTCCGTTATGTCCATCAACCTTCTGCCATTCATCTTCTTATCAATCTCCTTCTCTAGTTTCTCCTTCAACCCACTAGAATACTCTTTGAATGAATCAAGTAAAATCTTAATATTTTCCATACCAGATAATGAATTATCAATGCTAACACTTGGTATGCTCTCCTATAGCACCTTCACGACTTCATCAATAAGCTTTGCACTCTTCTGATATGTTTCCAAGATTTATTTCTAGATAAAGGCATGGAATGCATCACCTAACTATAATTTATGCAAAGGAGATATATTATCCATATCAACCTTCCCTTGTTGCATTGGAAGTTGGAGTAGCTGGGTAGACACAATAGGTTGGAATTGGAGCTGCATATTCAATAGATTCTTTAATGTTCTGCATCCTTCATTTCCAAAGCCTTTTCCTTGTCACCATTGTTGTTTTTTTCTTTTTCTCCATTATTCTTCTCAACATTGTCAGGCTTTTCCTCATCCTTCTTTTCTTCATCAATTGATTTTGGATTGTTATCTAGAGGAATATTCATCTCCGAGTTGTCTTGTACTACTTAAATATTCTTTTCAAGTTTAAGACGAGAGGAGTTATGGCCTGCAGGTGCATCCTCCTTCTTTCTCTGTATCCTTTCCTTCATTTGCAATGTTTTCTCCACTGGTAACATTTTCTGTTGCAACATTTTCTTCCACATCTGGAAGGGTGTCATTCTACACATTTACCTCATCGACTTCATGCTCATGTTGAGAATCTTCTTGTTGTGCTTCTTCTATTACATTAACTTTGAAAGTAAGCATATCATCATGTACTTTCTCTTGTCTGTTCCGACCCATGCCTAAATCCTTTGCAAAATCGGCAACCTTCTCCACAGTTTCTTTTCAGAGACTCTCAAGATCATTTTGATCTCTACTCATGAGGTTAGTTACCCTTTTCTTGGTTCAAAACTTGTTATTGAATAACTAAGCCAATGTAGCTTTTTTTTCATCAGATAATGTGGCACTAACCTTCTCAAAAGCAAAAGATCTCAACTTTGCTTCTTCATTGATGGCTTCTTGTCTTCTAGCATATAATACATTCTTCAATTCCTCGGGCAACTAACTTTCTATGTTCTTCATATTGACCTCAAATGCAACTATATATTTGACAATTGCTTCTATTGTCGCCTTATTAGTTTCATTTGTAGTGGTATACAATACAACAATCTCTTCTAATATTTCTTGCTCCACAATTCTATTAAACAAAGCATCTAATCTCATAGGGCTATGCTTAATTACTAGAGTCTTCTTTTTCTTTTTCTTGTCTTCCGATGACTACTGCCCTTTGCCAGAGGGTGATCCCACAATACTAGTTTACAATTTTTGGCCAAACTAGACATTGTACTAATTTTTTTTAACTAAATATTCACTTTCAGGCACCTATAGCTGCTAAACCATGAGGAATTTGAAGATGATGCAAACTAGTGATTTGTGAAATTTTGTCTAAAGATTCTAAACATATATATATATATATATATTGAATTAGATTGCATTTCTTTTTCCATCTCCTTCGATAACTAGTTTTTATCAGTAAACACCATTTTTAAAGAGTGATGCTCACCGTAAACAACATAAATTTTTTTCTATGAAGGATAAAATTCTAAATTTTTTTAATTTATCTTTGTGACTACGATATCTATCACATTGATTTGGTTTCATAGCATTTTATTGAATATTTTTTTCTTAATCAAGTTTTGAAGTCAAACCAATTGCAATTTGACATAGGCAGATCGTAAACGACATAATTTTTTTTGTATGTATCAAAATTCAATTTTTTTTTACTAGATCAAGGATGTCAATACCTAGCCTAAACATATTTTTTAGATTTTTTTTTGATAATCTACTATTTTTCCACAAGTGCAGAACATAGAGCTTGATTTTCAGTGAAAAACCTATGTTTAATTATACTAAAAAAACATAATAAAACCAACATATAATGAAATTATATTTGACGGATAGCTCATTCTGAGGACTACCATCATCCAGTTGGGTCTCTGAAGTTTCCTCCATTTTCATGCTCAACCCAAGCTTCAAAGGGAAATATTTTGCAGAAATTTGGTAGAAGAGGGGGAGAAGGGAAAAAAAGGGGGGTTCAAGCAAACCCCCTTTGAGCGAACCTCCCTTGACCCACTCAAGCAAAGGTGGGTTCGCTCGAACCCCCTTGTTTTGCAATGCTTCCTTTCAAAATGGTGCCAAAATGGATGACATCATCAAAAGGGGTTTGCTCGAAGGGGTGGTTTGAGTGAACCTCTTTTTGGGCTCAAACACCCCCCTTCGAGCGAACCCCTAAAAACCCAAAATTTTCTTCATGGGAGCATTTTGGAAATTTTCCTTCCTTAATGAAATTGCAAACCAGTTTTGTGGGATCACCTCAAACTTTGTTTTCTTTTCTCTCATGTGAAGCATAAAGGCTCATTTTTCCTTTTCTACTTTTGCTTCATCATCCGTATCCACAATGTCAACCTTTACCTTCTTTGCACTTGTTTCTCCTTGAGATGCTTTAGATTTCCTTTTCCAGACCAACTATGGTCCTTCTTATTCTTCCTCCTCATCATCTACATTTACTCCCTGGTACATTTCTCTTGTTGCTTTTGTTTTTACTCTTCTCCTTTGAGGAGCTCCTTGTTGCTTTGTCGAGGGTGCCTTTTCCTTCATAGGCATATTTTGCTACTTTTCCAAAGTAGTTTTTTCTTTAACAGGGCCACTTGTTTGTTTTGTTGGAGTACTTGGCTCCTTTCTCTTGGTTCCACTGGATAATGGCATAGTCTCAAAGGACTTGGGGGAAACTAGAGCGATGGTAGTTATCCTCCTAGATCTCTTAACACTGGATGATCCTCTTGGAGGGCCAAAAATGCTCTTGGTTTTCTCTACTTGCTCCTTTGTGAGGCCCATTGCCTCTGCAACTTGTGCAGTCATCTTATCAATAGATTTATTTATCTATTCCCACCTTTGTTTCATGTGCACCTCTAGAGACTTCTCCTCATAGGTGTCATACCTCTCCTCAGAGGTGTCTTTAGGTTTGTTCAACATAAATTCTACTGAACCAATAATTTATTCCACTATAATCTCATTTCCCATCTTTAGGATCCAAACAATCCTAGGCTCAACAACTTGTTTAATGCAACTATCCTTTGTTACCAAGAATGTAATATCATTCTTGTACTTTTCCACCATGCTCTGAGGAATCCTTTCTCTGGCTTGCAAGTTTTTTTGAAAGGTTTTAAAAAATCCCCATAATGTTGCTTCTTGTGCATCTATATCACCAAACCCCCTTAGGTGGCCTCTAATTTGATGTGCCATGGGTCTATCCTTCAACCAAACTATATTCTTAGTTCTAAGAACCTCATTTAAGAAGTAAAACTATAAGAAAATGATCAATGTACCAAATTTGAAGGGGTACTTGGAGTCTCTTTTTTTTGTAGGTTTTTAATCAATTGTTCCCTCAATAATTCACACAAATCATAATCTGGACCCTTCACAACCATCTCATATGTTGTATTAATTACAATTGTAAATACAAAATTCTCCCTATTAGTGAAGTATAATTTATAGCCGATCACCATTGAGGTATACTTAATTGTCAAATTTATAATATATTTGATCATCAAGGCTCTCATGACATATTTTGCACCAATTAACTCCATCACCATTTCATTCTTCACTAACTTGAGCACCAAAGTTGGTTTGGTTGAACATAAATCCATAACAACCCTAATCACCTCTTTGTTAATCAAGTGAGGTATATCAAGCCAAGTGAATCTATCATGGATTTTGCTAAGGGAAAACCTTACCCACACATCATCATGGCTAAAGTTACGAAAATAGTTCCACACATCAAGCTTCTTTTTCACCAAGCTCTAAAATTCTATTTTTTAGCTCAAAGTTGTCTCTGGTGAGTTCATTAACTCACACAACACCCAACTTGAGTGATCATATTCTTCCAACTTCGCATGTATGTATACCCTTACATTTTTGTGTGCATAACACTATATGGAATGTGCAAAAACACATTGTTGAGATTGTGATTGTAATCATAGTATAGGTTAAATACACTAGATCCTAATGAATTTAAGACATATTTAACCTGTAAGCTACAATCCCAATGAGATGTTTGAAAGCTTCAAAAACTAAGAAACCATTAAACTAAGCATGAAATAAACATGAAAGCTTAAAAGAAACCCATTCTAATACTCCAAACCTTATCCCATTGGGGGAGTGGTGTTGCATTGATGTGGAATGGTGGCCCTTTCCTAATCCCTTGGATAATACAAGCAATTAACCGATCTTCATTGTTGAAAAACTAAGCTAGATGTGATAAAATGATGCTATGGATGGATGAAAAGATGAAAAAGATTGAAAATGGTCCAAGTATGAATAGAGATAGTATTCAAATGTGCAACATAAAGTTGCTCTAATGAAAAGTGGATCCATTTCTCTCCAAATGGTGAAGTATTTATAGGAGAGAAAATGAAGAATCAAAGGTTGAGATCGATTTGTTCAATCAATGGTCAAGATGGAATCAAGGGTGAAGGAATGGATCAAGGATTCTGATTAACGAATGAGAATCAAAGATCACATGGATCAATGAAAGCATCAAGGGCTCACAATGATTCAAAGAAACACACTTTATAACAACTTTTAAAGTTTGTTACAAAGTTTGCTAGGAAAGAATATTCCATATTTTGGAGCCAAATAGGAGACTATTCCTTTGGAATATTCCCTATGCAAGTGGATGGGTGAGGAAAATTAGTAAGTAGTAATTAAAACTAAGTTTTAATTGTGCAAGTTGAAGAAAATGAGGATGTTCATTAAATAATTAATTTATTTAATGAAAAAGGGATGCAAATGACATTTAATTCAATAATATAGGATTATTTAATTAAATAAGAGGACTTGGGGGGTTTAAATTAAATAATTTGATTTATTCAATTAAATAGGATGAAAGGTGAAGGTGAAAGGGGGTGAATTAACCTAATTAAATTAATTAGATTAATAGATGAAAATGATACATTTAATTAAATAACTAGGCTTATTTAATTAAATAGGCGAAAAGTGGATGAATTCCATGATGAAACAATGTTAGTGATCAAATTCATGTGTGTAGTATTATTCAAGACATTTTTAAGTATCTACATTTTTCCCCTCTTTGAAGCGAGATACTTGTTACGTTGGTTCAAAGACTGACGCTTTTTAGATATAAATTGCTACTCAGATCAAAATTTAAAAATTCATGATTTTTTGGATGCTCCACTATTGCCCCAGCGGAAGGAATTAAGCTGGTACCCTGCCCCCTCAAGAGATTGGGTGGAAATTTTGAATTTTGGGTTGATCTCTCGACAAAGATGAAACATTGATTTAGGGGTCAAAAAAGATTCTGAGATGCAAAAATCAGCTCAAAAATGCAAAAAACGTCTCAAAATAGGCTTCATGGCTTAGAAATTAGAAAAACATGCTAAAAACCCTATCGTCCCTCTCAAATTAGGGCAAAAATCCCTAATGTTTAGGCATAAATATATGAGGAGGGGTCATTTTCAATTCATTTGTGCATTTACACTTTGAGATTTTTGACACTTTTTTGCTCTGACCCTCTGACAAAATGGCTCGTCATGTGATTCCACAACACATCACTAATTGAGCTCGAGAGTACCAACAACCTCCAAGCTCAGGACCACCAGTACGCCAATCAAAAATTTTCTTGTACTTCACTTTTTTTGTGCATTTATTAGGTATCAAAGTTAGGCTAGTTTAGGCATCACCCTATTGCAACACTATGGGGACTTTCAAAGACACTTTTGTCAATTATAGTGACACAATTGTAGATAGCAACACATCTTACGATTTGGAATTAGGGTTTCAATTTAATTTTGGCGATGCAAATGCAATTAGCAATGCTAGGGGGATTTAGATTGGGCGACGCAGGCTAATTTTAGCAACACATATGTATATGGCAACACTTCATAGGATTTGAATAGAGCAATTCCCTATCATCGATGCATAATTATTTTTATAGTGATGCCGATTAAAATGGTGACATGTTTGCAATTTGGGTAGGGCGATGCTATTGAAAATAGTGATGCTATTGCTAATTGGGAGTGTAAAAAACTTAAGACTTTGTCAATTTTAGCCAAACTTTGACGTTCGCTTCGTGCATGTAGGAGGTTATCCAACCACTCATGTCATGTGAGCATCAGCCAGGATTGCTTGAGGAGCTAGAGGATTTGGAAGAGGTTTGGTAGGAGCACCTCAGGGAGATTAGGCTTTGGTTCATTACATATATGCCTGAGGTGAGGATACATTTGGCCATGATGATTGCACTGGTTGAGCGATGGCACTGTGAGACATCATCCTTCCACCTCCCCACCGGCGAGGCTATAGTGGCATGACATTGGAGGATGTGTGGAGGATATTGCGGCTTCCCAATCATGAGGAGCGAGTGATTTATGATAGATTTTGGAACAGATGTCTATCACGAGGTCCTACAGACTGAGGAGCTTACACTAGCGAGCTCATAGATCGAGCTAGAGATGTACCAAGGGTATACATCAATTTTTAGATTGATTGTCGAAGCTTTGATTACTAGGATACTTACACTAGATTGGTGAGGCAAAGGATTCTGTCCTAGCTAGGGGTTGGCTTGTCACGAGATGATTTATCGGAGAAGGTTGTACGCATAGGGCCCTATCATGTTGGCCTCTTTGTACCACGACATGCATCATTTTATGTATGGAAAGGGTCGAGCTCTCTCAATAGGTGTCACTTTATTACATATTTGGGCATGGGAGCACATAGTTGTGCTCAGACTAGTGGTAGCATTGGTAGATGTAGATCTAGATGAGCCAATGGTTTTTTGGTATAGGGGAAAAATCACACAACATATGGGGGCCCTAGGGATTCCCTATTGGCGATGATTCATTGATGATATGACTGTATTTCGATGGCATCCATGGCTACAGATGCCTATGTGGTACGATGATCAACAACAACTATTTTATGCCAAACAAACCTGGTATATGCAGGGTCATGAGCATACGATGATTGAGAAGTACCTGCCAGATCAAGTGACTAGATAGTTTGGTGAGGTGTAGGATGCACTTGCAGATGAGTACACCACTATTTTTGGGAGGACTTCCCGGGAGACAACATGGGGTCCATAGATATAGCCATAGGTGGCTATTGATGACTTTAGACAACTTGGTGCTCGGTCATGGGTTTATGACCAGAGATAGGTAGATGCTAGGACCACTCTAAAATATGATGAATGGTTTGTGCCTCTGAGATTGACAGATCCGACAAGGGTACCTCCCCTAGGGAGACCTAGAGGTCAAGGGGCAAGTAGGGATTGACAGGATCAGTAGCCATATTAGGGTCAACATGAGTAGGTTCTTGGATAGGGTTGGGGCCAGGGAGGCCATGAATAGGTAGTGGGCCAGGTATAAGGGGGACTGCCAAGACCTCCACCACCTCCACCATTTCAGTAGTAGCAACAATAGGGATAGGATCCCAAAGATGATTAGATTTAGGATCTTACAACTAAGAGGGACTAGTTGAGGCAATAGGTTCAGGCATAGAATAGGGAGCAGGATCATGAGTGTCAACTCTGACAAGACTTGGATATTCATCTGGCTAAGGAGATTGGTAGGAGATGACAGTTGGTGGCTATCACAGTGGTTGCCCAGGTTAGACAGTTTCAGTGCATATGTATCAGGATGCGGTTTCAAAGGCCTCCCACTATCAAAATTTGTATTATCAAGATGTTCCCCTAGTGTGTAGACAACCAAAATTTTCACACATGAGTCAGGTACAACCTAGTAGGTCAGGTGGGTAGCTCTCAGTTAGGTAGCTATGATAGCCATCGGGTGGTTGTTAGGACCAATCGAGGCACAATGATAGACATAGCAAGGGATAGTTCATGCCCCATTATGTAGACACATTTTTTATATACAACTTGATTTATACATGTATATACATTCATCGGCTCATTTTGGATAGCCTCTTGTATATGTACTTTTGATGATAGCTACACTTTGAATACGATATTTATACAATGACATTCATTTTTGAGATATATATATGAGATGGCCCGATTCGATTTATGATGTGATGCTTCATTATTTTGACGTGATGTGATGTATGTATTTCATGCTTTATGTATGGATGCACATGTATATGGATGAATGTTGATGGATGCATTTCTTTATTTATACCCTATGAGATGATCTATGATAGGATGCTTATGTGATATGTGATATGCGATATAGGATATTCTATGAATGCAATGCAATGGATGTTTCATTCTCTTTTTAAGTATCTTTCTATGATATGCCATGAGATGGATATGCTTTTCTACTTCATGTTTCCCCTATGATGATGTCACATGCTTTATGATATGCAGATGATATGATATGCTCTATGCATGATATATGTATGCTAATGGTTTGTGGATGCAAGATGGATGCATTTATTATTTTTGTTGACTGTCATGATACCATGTTAGTGTGGAAAAGAAGATAGAAGAATAAGATGAATGGATTGACCATTAATTTTGAGATTGATTCAGAAGTCCAACAAGTCCATGAGTCATCAAGACTTTATTAGATATGGTGATAAGATTGATGATTTTCTCATTTCTAGGATTGGGACTCTTCATCATTCCTTATTTGTTATATAACACACAAACACGATGCATCATGGTATTGATAACCAGGATGATGTTGTATCTAGTGCAATGGAATTTGACTCTACAAACAGATAGGATAGTCCTTTTTCACACCTTGACATACATAAACCTTGTTGGAATGTAGTTTAGAAGTTCAAAAATATTTTGAACCAAAGCATAGACAATAGTCAACAATCTATTCCAAATGACCTCCCTATGCACAACTAAGCAAGTATGCACAAAGGTTATTTTACAAGAATACCCCACAAGCACAACAAACGAAAGCTAATGATCGATTCCCCATTCCTTTCTCTCTAAATTGTTTAGACATCATCGAGAGGTCCTTAGAATGGGTCAACAAGATAAATCATAAGAAAAGATCAAAACCAAGAAATCAATGTTATCTATATCTTTTGCCAAAGTAACATAGCTAAGGTGATTTTTGATGTTGATGCCCATTGTAGGAAGGATGTATTGTAGGACATGTTTATTAGATGTTTAACTTAAGACTAAGTGTTTGATAGGTTGTTGATATAAATGTTACTGACTTGTTTACCTATGATCTAGACTTTAGATTTTGACATTTAGGTTCACACTTCATGACTTGCGACACTTATTTTTCTACTTATTTTACCAAATTTTGAAGATGATGATCTGATTTATTATCGATGAAGGTTTATTGTGAATGAAAGTGAAATGGGATAGATGGTTTTATGATTTTTTGGATTATTTCAATGTTTTTGATGTTTTGAAAATGTTTTGAGGCTTTTTTTTGGTCTTTTTGAAAGTTTATATAAATGTTTTGGTTTTTGATTTTCAAATGTTTGTGTTTTTCCAAGTTTTCAATGTTTTGGTATTTTTTGAGTTTTGACAAAGACCTAAAAGGGACTGACCTAGGGCCTCAAGGGCTTATAAAAGATGAGCCTTGCCTACATTATACACACATAGACCACATAGTTCAAATGACTTTGACTAGTTATTGATGAGATATGAACACTTGATGGATTGCTATTTTATTATGATAGACTCCTAACCTAAAGTGTCTCAGGGGCACACAAGTGATGGCCTTGCCTACTTTCAAGCTCAAAGACGACGTAGTTCGACATGGTTCTATTTTTGGTTTTGATTTTTGATGTTTTGACCTGTTTAGGGATTTTTATGTGTTTTGGATGTTTTGGATTTTTTGACTTTATAAATTTTTGAATGTTTTTAGATTTTGGCTATACAAGATTTTGATATTTTTGGATTTTTCTATTTTGCAAGTGTTTTTGTATGTTCGATGAGATTTTGTGACTATTTTTGGGATTTTTGATGAGGTTTTGAATAACCTTAAGATATACAAGAACATGATCCAATTCATAACAATTTTCCCCCAGTGTGATGTGATAAACTACCTTGATATAGGCAAGACAAGCTGACCTTAGGAATGTGCCAGGTAGTACTAAGGGGAATACGATACTTGCAATATCAAGCTATGATATTAACATGGATGGCTGATGGAATAAATATGATTAATGATGCGATGGAGGAATGCAATGCAAAGCTCAATAAGCTAAAGAGACAAAGATAGATGGAGGTGCTTATTTATGTAAGGTGCTTGTTTGCCAGGTTTTCACCAAGGTAATTTCCTAAAGTGCCACCGAAGTGGTTTTTACTAGAGGATAATTTTTTTCTTTATTGTTTTCAATCCTTTTTCTTATTTTTTTTGTCATTTTGTCATTTTTTTATTTTTTGTATTTTTAGATTTACACCCTTCAAGCCTAGGCATAAACTTTTTTGAGATGTAGACTATTGATTGGATCCTACAAGGGTTCTCCTTTAGGCATTGATAATTGGTAAGCTCCTGATCCATAGCTTGATGTGACCACAAATGGGCCTAACCAATTAGGCTCAAACTTTCCTTTACTATCCTGAGCTAGAAAATTCTTTTGATTCTACTTGAGGAAAAGATCCCCTACCTGAAAAAACCAACTCTTGATCTTCTTGTTGTAGCTTCATTTTAGTTGGTTTTGGTATGCTTGTAAATGGTTTAGGGCATCAAGACGACGCTCATCCAGGAATTATAACTCATTTAGTTGAGATACTCTATATTCTTCATCAGTGATCAAATTATGCAATGACACTCGCAACGAGGGAAGCTCGACCTCAATGGGTAGGATGGATTTTGATCCATAGACAAAGGAGAAAGGGGTTGCACTTGTAGGCATGCATATGCCGGTTCTATAATCCCATAGGGCAGGGTTTAACTATAGATACTAGTCAGGGCCAACTTCATTGACCATCTTCTTTAGGATTTTCAAAATGGTCTTGTTTGTAGCCTCATCTTAATCATTTCCTTGGGGGTAGTAGGGGGTATAGAATCAATGTTGGATGTTAAATCATTGGCATAGCTCTCTTACATATTGATTCTTGAAGGGTGTTTTGTTATCTAAGATAAGGGCTTGTGGAACACCATAGTGGAAAATAAGGTAATTCAGGATAAACTTGCAGTTTTGCTTCCCCATTATATAAGCCATGGGAATAGCTTCCACCCACTTAGTAAAGTATTTAGTACCTTGTGATAATGAATTTATGGCCATTAGAGGAGGTGGGGCTAGTATTTCCTATGAAGTCAAGCCCCCATTGCAAGAAAGGCCAAGGTGCGACCATTGGTTGTAACTCCTGAGCTAGAGCATCTCCATGTTGTTGACACTAGATACATTTATGCACATATTGATGAGCTTCTCTTTCCATGGTTGGCCAATAATACCTCATCCTCAACACTTTCTTTGATAAGATCCTACCACTAGAATGGGAACCATAAATCCTTCATGTACTTCTGTTAAGGTGGTCAAGGCTTCCTCTTAGTTGAGACATTGTAGTAATGTACCCTTGATGATTCTACAATATAGGGTATCGCCTAAGATGATGAATCAGGATGCCTTTTTAATGAAGGTCTTCTTAAGGTTAGAGGTGATTTTAGATGCACGAGTACCTTTGCTAAGATAGGTGAATATATCATGATACTAAGGAGAACTAGGACCAATGATTACACACATAAATTCAAATTCAAGAATTTTGAAAGCTAGTACGAGAAGTTGTTCTACCAAGAATTTACATTGAAGGACGTTGTGTGGCATGTCTAAAAAATACCCAATTATCGCCATGGCATGTGTTGCATGATTGTTCACACGGGGTACCTATTCAAAGGTTATATCAATGAAGAAGTCCTTCAGACTTTCTACCATCTTCTGACAAGGAGTTAGTTTATTGTCCTTGGTTTGGTAGTCGTTGTTGACTTGGTTAACAATTAGCTGAGTCCCCATAGACTTTTAAATCTTGTATCTACCATTAGACTACTATTCTTAACCCCATTATTAGAGCTTCATACTTAGCAATATTGTTGGTACACGGGGATGATAGATAGTATGAATTTGGAATACAATCATCTTGAGGGGTGATAAAGAGGATGCTCACACCTAATCTAGATGTTGGGTATAGGATCCATTGAAGTACATTTTCCATTGATCCGTTGCATTAAGAAGAAAGACTGACTCATTAGGAAATTAAGATATCAAAGGATTCTTTGTGTAAATGGGTACTTTTTCTAGTTGGTTTGCAATAAATTGTCCCTTTATAGCCTTTTGTTCTATACATACTCTATGTCAAACTTTTTCAAGATCGTTACCCATTTGGCCATTCACCTAGTGAGAGTTGCTTTAGATAATAGATATTTCAATGGGTTGATCTTAGCAATAAACTTGATTTGGTGTGAGAGCATGTAATGTCTGAATTTTTGTGAAGCAAAAACTATTTCCAGACATGCCTTCTTGATGGAAGAATAATTCATTTCATATCCTACGAAGGTCCTATTGATGTAATAGATGGCTCTTTCTTTTCCCATTTCATCATGTTGGGTTAGAAGAGCACCTAGTGCTGTTAATGTAGCTGAAATGTATACCTAATCAATGGCTTGTTTGGTATTGGTGACATGAGAACTAGAGGTGATAATAGGTAGTTGTTGATTTGCTGAAAGGTTTTATCACATTTCTCATCCCACTTCTATGTTATACCTTTATGGAGAAGATGCGAGCAAGGGTGGATATTGTTTGATAGCTACGCTATGAACCTCCTAATGGATTGTAACCTTCCTTGTAGCCCTTTCATCTATTTCAATGTTTGTGGTGGCTCCATGTCTAAGATTTCTTTCACCTTCACTGGGCCTATCTCTATCCCTCTTTGCGACACTATGTAGCCAAGAATATTTCTTGATGTAACCCCAAAGACACTTTTTTGGATTCAATCGTACCTTATACTCTTCGAGCTTGTTGAAGATGGGTCTTAATACCTCTGCGCTCCTTCCTTGTTTTTGACTTGGCCAAAATATCATCTACATAGTCTTTGACTATTTTATGGATCATATCATGAAAGATTAGGGTCATCGCCCTTTGATAAGTCGCTCTAGCCTTCTTTAGCCCAAACAAAATCATGTTCCAATAGTATGTTCCCCATGGACAAGTGAATGCAGTTTTATGTTGATCCTCCTTAGCAATCATTATCTAATTATAGCCTGAAAATCCATCCATGAGTGATAACATTTCATGTCCTATGGTTAAATCAGCAATGATGTCAATGTTGGAAAGAGGGAAATCATCCTTTGGACATGCTTTGTTCAAGTCTCTAAAATATGTGCATATTCTAATGCCCCCAGTGGGTTTGGAGACTGGTACCAGGTTGGAAACCCACTTAGGATAGTCAATTGGTCAGATAAATCCGACTTCAGTGAGGTAATTTGAGGGTGCATCTTTCTCAATTTATGTTTGACTAGTTTGGCTTCAAGATAGACTGCTAAGTGATGCACAACCACTTTAGGATTGAGTCCAGGCATGTCTGTGTAAGACCATGCAAAGTTTTCCCTTCCTTCTTTTAGGAACACTACCAAGCTTTTACATTCTTCATCTAACAATGATTCAACATAAAAGGTTATCTGAGGAGCTTCTTATGTTCCTACATTCATTGGAGTAGCCTTCTTTTCTAGTATTTCTAATTTTTTTTTATGCATTGCACTAAGGGGGAGATTGAATCCCTCATCCTTAGGTGCCTCAGAGAGGTTTTCATCTTCAGATACGTCCTTTCTTTTTACTATTTTGTGAACTGAAAGTGTGACTGTGTGGTTTTCACTTAAAGACCTACATGTTATTCTCATGTCATCAATTTTGCGACTAAGAGATTCAATCGTCTCCCCATAGTATGCCTGTGTGTCTAGCTCTATATCAAATCCTGCTTTGTGATCCCCACATGGTAAGTTGTCACAAAGTCCCATGAATTCTGAGATTGCTTCATCATTTTTGAACATATCTAGAATTGGTTGTCCTTGGTCCCACTCGATGAGTTGGGGTTATACTAGGCTTAATTCACTGGTTTGGTTGTTTGGGGTGAAAGATGTGGTTATCATAAAGATAGATGTATCCTCAAATAGATCAACGACGTTAAGGGGAAAGTCATCTAGGGTTGTATCACATGATGTGGGTAACCAAGAGGAAGCCTCAATCTGTTTATTAGAATTACCCTTGATAATAAGGGTAACCTTGTTAGTAGTACATCATAAGCCAAGATTCCTAAGATGTCTCTCAGGAACGATGCGTTCTAAAAAAACATTGTCATTTTTTCCCAACTTTTCATTCTTGTTGTACCCCTATCCCATTATTAGTTGTAAACCTTTATTATCATCTTCCATGGGAAGAACGAGCATGGGTAGGTTGTCCTGATAGATCAATTTAAATACATCTTCCTCATTGACATCTTCTTTGTTCAAGTCTCCCCATTTAGTGAAGGTGGTAGATGCAAGCTTTAATGTTTCAACTACTTTGTTAATAGGTTGGGGTTTCCCATAAGATTTTTGGGAAAGAGGTAGATCTCCCAACACAAAAGTGTCCTTCAGTTTATAATCCCCACAACCATCATCCTTGATTATTGCCTTGATGTCAGGTATGTTCTACATAATGGGTGTTTTGGATTTTGAGGTAGATGCAAGGGAATATGTGTCAACAAATGAGGAGGAGGATGTAGGACCTTCATCATTCTTAGGTATTTGGAGGATCTTGTAGATCTTAGCCTCAAGGTTCTTGCACTAGTAGAAAGGCTCAAGATCTCCATGGATAGTCACCTCTTTATCCTCAAAAGGAAACTTGACACATTGGTGATAGGTGGAAGCTACAACTTGCATGGAATGGATCTATGGTCGACCAAACAAGATGTTGTAGGGGAGGTCAAGATTTAACACTTGGAATTTAGTTTCAACAATGACGTGTCCCACTTGGATAGGTAGCTTGATGATGCCTTGAGACACCCATTCTTGATCGTCATATTCCCTTATAGTTGTACTCTTTGTCTTCTCAATAGCATCCTCTAAGTAACCCAAGTTTTTGACCAGCTAAATGGTGCAAATGTTTAGACTAGAACTTCCACCTATGAGGACTCTTTTAACTTTATTCTTATGAACAATGACCTCAAGGTGTAAAGTGCGATTGTGAGATGGTTGTGTTGGGAGATCTTGTTCTAAGAAGGTGAGAAGATGGGGGGTAGTGATATGCCCTACCTTAGCTTGAAATTGTTTGATATCAATATTCTCAGGGATAGAGGAAGATGATAAATCCTTTTCTAGCATATCCCTATGGTTGGGGGATAGCTTCAATAGTTCATGAATAGAGATCTATGTGGGGGGTTTCTTTAGCTAGTTAAGGAGAGTATAGTTGCTAGGGTTTAACGTTGGTAGTGTAGGTTTTTCCCTAAGTTGAGATGAATCTACTTAGAATGTAACCTCACATTCCACACTAGGTCCATGGATGGTGATGACTGTTATGAAATTGTCACAAGAGGAAACTGCATTGGAATAGACACGTGTCCTACATTAGTATAATTTTTACCCTTGCCATTGTAATTCCATTATTGTGATATGGAATTGGATTCTTGTATATCTTGAGGTCTTGGTTACTTGCTGGTACATCAATAGTTATATCTCCACTTTTGATAAGATCTTGGATAATATTCTTCAACTTCATTCAACTTGATGTTATGTGTTCTTTGATCTTGTGAAAGTCACAAAGATCCTTTTCATTATACCAAGGAGGTTTAACTTGGGGTTCTTGATAGTTTTGGAAATTAGGGAGTGTAATCAGGTTTGTGTTGGTGTGAATAAGGCTTGTACCTAGTTTATTCCTTTACTAGGGACTTAGTGGACTTAATTCAAATGTTAAGTTTACTTAGGATATTAGTTGTCTTATCTAGACAAGTCATAGTTGTCTTATCTAGACTTTAAACTTTCCTCGGTAGTTATAAGTTAACTATCTCATGTGATAAGATTAAGACACTTATCATGATCTTGTCTTATCCTCTCTCTCATCCTTGCCTTTATAAGCAAGGAATCTCTAGCATATTTTGCATTTGATAGCATGGTATTGTAAGTATTGTATCATATTGCAATTCTTGTTTGGTGGAATAGCATCTTCCATTGTTTCTTCTCTCTATCTCTTGTGGAGGTTATTTGGTGTTGCAGATTGAAGATCTTGGGTTGCTTACTTCAACATGGTATCACTCTTTGGAATTGACATCCACATCAAGGGTTTCGTCGGTGGTGTCATATCTCATTGGTCTAACCTGGTTACCAGTTTCATCAGCTTCTACTACTGGATAGGATTTTTGAGGCTCTTTGTGTTTTTTGCCGGCAACACACACCCATCGACATTTATCTTGTCGAGCTTTGTTACTCTTGATCGATCACAACCTTTCTATTTGCGGTGTCCTTGGGAGCTAACCACTATCATTCCATTGGTCAAATCATCATCCTTTTCGGTCACATTGTTGGTTTTCTGATCACTGTGGAATGAAGCATTTGAAATTGACTATCAATAGTCTCTCTGATTTGACTTACCTTTCCTCCGTCAAATTCGTTCTGTTAGCATGATTTTTTCATTAGGTACTTTGCATTTACATTTTTTTATATATATATAAAAATTTGGTTTGATAAACTTTATCGACTGACCAAAAGTTTCAAAGAAGACCACTATTTTGTTTTGGTCGACCTCTATTTATATCAATGGTGAATTGGGGTGGGGTGGCTCGTGGGTGGCGAGGATGCTGGGGCCCCACCCCCGCTCTGTCCGCCTACCACCCATGGTGGGGTGGTAAATAAACCTTTTTTTTAAAACCTTTTTAACTAATAGGGTCATATGGCACGGCCAAGAGCTGTATTTTTTCCCCCAGTTAGCGTTAATATTTTACACCTAATTAGTGTGAAAGGTCATTTTCTAGGCCTTGTTTTTATTTTTGCACAACTTTCACCCCAAGTGGCAAATTTTTTGAAACGAAATATTGTCAAAAATATAGTGAGCTCAACTTTTCAGTGGTATAGGATATTTTCATAAATTTTGTTGTTTGGGTGCATTTATTGCCTGTTGAAGTTAGATATGCATTTTTCACTTTTGAGCTCACAAATTTTGCTTCGTTCCTTCATTTTTTCTTGATTCTTGCAGCGTTGGAGAGGTCTCTCCGAGCTCTTTAGAGTTACTCATACACTTTTTCTAGATTTGGCCCCTAGTATAATTAATTCAAATTTTTGTGTTTTAGCACTTTGGTTAATTACTTGGATATTTTGGCACTTGGAAACTTTTTGGTTGCATGGGATGGCTTCATTTGGGCTGCTTTATATGCATTTTCTGTATTTTGTTCCTTTGTGAACATTTTGAGCATCATTTGCAAGATAATTCTTATATGTAAACGCACTGAGATAAAGTGCCACACCATTGTACATGTATTTTTGGGATTTTTCACATAAGGTTGTGTCATATTGTGTACTCTCATTGTATTATAAAGTTCCATGGGGGGGTTGTGTAGAGCCTTTGTTATTTTCCATCACACCTCTGTCAAGTGAGAGTCCCTACAAGACAACGAATCCAAGAGATTCTTGCCTCATGCATGTGTGCTTTGTTTTGCACACCCTTTTTGAGTTGTAGGTACATTCTTGTGCACTTTCAAATGTTGTTTCTTCTCCTTGATGCACTACATGGTGATACACAAAGTTTAAATGGATTTGTCACATCTCTCCCAAGTTAGCATTATGGGGGGAATTATATTGTTCATGCTAACGCTTCCTTGGTTTCACTTTGGAGTGAACTATGTATCTATTATTTATTCCTATGTACTAGTCAGATGCAACAGTTGGTTACCCATGCATTTCGGTGAGATGGAGCATTTACCATATAGACACTCTTGCATTCCTATTTTGTGGAGGTAACTGTTACCTATTTTTAGCCATAGCTCAAAACAAGTAGAGCTGATTTACATTCTTCATTAAAAGGTACAAATTTTTTTGCTTAAGTATTCATTATCCATCATGAAGAATCAAATTATATTTGATTTTTAGTTTTATTATGCAAGTACTTGTAACAGAAAATTGGAAATTTGCATAACAAATGCTATTTTATTCATATTGTAAAAACCAAAGTCCCACACAAGCCGTGGGAGTAACTTAATATGATTTTCATAATCAAATAATGAATACAAAAAGGAAATGTGCACAACATAATTGAAGAGAATATAGGTATAAGAGAGAAGGTGATTCATCATTTCCTGGAATGACAAATCATTATCACATTTGAAGCCTTCACTTGTCACCACTTCGGTGTCTCCAAATTGTTCAGTTCCAAGCTCCATAGGTTTCTTGGAAGATTGTTGAAAAGTGTTGTTAGAGCAATGAAGAATCAAGTCCTTCCTTATGCCTACATTACCCATAAAGATGTGGTATACATTCATTCAGGCATTCATCAGATGATTTAGTCATAAAAAATGGATCATCAAGGAACATAAATTCAATGGAAGCTTTTAGTTTCAATTATTTTTGCTAACTTGTTTGTTTAAATGTGTAGGAATAGGTACAATATGATCATTTCAACCAACAGATATTGTTATGAGTGGTGAGAAATGTGGCTCCCACAAGGGTTGAACCCAACTCATAAACAATGATATGAACAACATGTAGGAAAAAGTGACCACAGTGATCCATGCAGTCATGAGTTGGCTTACGAATGTACAGAGGGACGAGGCCATACATAAGCAATGCAAAGGATCTTTAGCTTTTGCTAAGCTACCAAGCTGAAACTGTTAGTGTAATTAATATTTAATTACACTTGCATAACTTTACTTAGGTAATTATTTAATTCCTAGGCTAATTATTGTCATTCTTATCTTGTTGAGCTATCTTGTTGCTCAAGATAAGATTAGGGTTATGCATCTTTTCTTTTATAAAGAAAATCATATCTTGTAATTAAGAATTTTCTGAATAATAATATTTTGCACATCTTTATGCAAAAATTTGCTTTTTCTGATAGTTTACATTTTAGATCTTGGTTTCTAACATGGTATCAGAGCCTTGATTTGCAACCCCTTCTTAGATTTTTTGAGAAAATCATTACAGAGTTCGTTTGGGATTCCTCAAGGGTATCATGCCTTGAGTTCATTTATGAGGCATTTTGGACCAGATCAGGCTTCACCATTGGATTCAGAGCGCTGGAAAAAGTCAGGATTGACTTTTGTTTTATAGATTTTGGCCATTGTTTGCCAGATTTGTGAGGGTTTCAAGCTAGGAGATTTTTTGCAAGTTCTGGGGTAGCCAATTTTTTGGAGTAGTTTGAGGACAAACAGAGGTCACCATTGTGTTCACAACAACCAAAAACCTTAAGAATGCCCTTCGTTTCATCGATTCTGGTGTAGTTGATTCAGAAGGAAAAATCTGCGCTGCCCGCACAAATTGATCACACCACTGGGTGGCCACTAGGCAGCCGCCGGTGGCTCCCCTCAATAGCCCCCGTTGGGCCGCCAGGCCCCTTTTGTAAGCCCGAGGTCCTATGGAGGACCAAGGGCCCACACCCAGCCCCCCTACGACCTCCTAGTGCAAGCACCGGTCGTATGGGTGACTAGGGGCTCTGCCCCAGCCCCTAGTCGCTAACCCCTTGGTCCTGCATGTGACTAGGGGCTTATTTTTTTTTAGCCCTTGGGGGCCCTGCAACCCTTATTGGGCATTCTAGAGTAGTTTTCACTAAATTGGGTGTATTTTTTTGCATATAATGTCCATTTTTTGCAAACAAGATACCGTTGGAAAGCTGATTTCGACGCCAATCCAATGGTGATGGTTTTTTTCCATATTTTTCTCCAGTTTTATTTTGCAGGTCCTTGAACTCAGATGAAGTTTTTTTCACTTCGGAGGGCATATCTTTTGACTCAGTGATCCTTTTTTCATCATTCTTGCGGCATTGAAAAGCTGGTTCAGTCCTCTACACATATCTGAGGTCTATTTTTATTTTTTGTTTATGCATGTTTTTATGCTATCCTTTTACAATCATTAGGTTATTGTAATAAATGATTTGAGATAAAGTTCCATTAGGGGGGTTTCTTGCATAAAAATATGATTAGAGTGTGCATGTACTTTGATCGCCATCTTCATCTTGTTTTGATGGAAACTCACATGGGTTATTTGGTTTCCTAGTTTCTTCTAGCCACATTTTTTCTCTTGCTTGACACATATCGGATTCACATTGGTTCACACTTTATATTGGGAGTTTATGTTTCTTGATCCACATTGCTTTAGATCCTTCTTAGTTTCAGTGCCATGTTTTTATGGTTAATGTTCTAGAGTCTTTATAGTACTTGGTCCCATGGAAGAGTTTTAGTCACAGTTTGGCATTGGCATTGAGATACACAGCTTCCAGATTTTATCATCATTTCATCTATTGTTGCTTCACAGATTCTAGGGTTGTTCCAGTTTGTGAGTTTTCCAGTGTTCTGTTGTATCAGGTTTGCTATCGCATTATTATGATTCCGCTTTGGTTTCTTGTAGATAGAAGTATCTTTCCTTGCTTGTCAGATTGCGGTTCCAGTGTTACTCCACAGTGTTCTTCCAGTGCTTCTTTGCAGCGGTCATCTCATTGTAGGGGGGTTTTGTCCCACTGGGTTTTCCTTCTCTACCTCATTATTGCATTTGTACATGGGTACTTGATCGGGCCTTGTTGCTGGGACCCATTCATGCTTTCTTGCATTCATCTTAGTTTTAGGTGCATGCTTTGTTAGTCGCCCTAAGTTGCACTTATGGGGGGTGTTAGTGTAATTAATATTTAATTACACTTGCATAACTTTACTTAGGTAATTATTTAATTCCTAGGTTAATTATTGCCATCCTCATCTTGTTGAGCTATCTTGTTTCTCAAGATAAGATTAGGGTTATGCATCTTTTCTTTTATAAAGAAAATCATATATTGTAATTAAGAATTCCCTGAATTATAATATTTTGCATATCTTTATACAAAGCTTTGCTTTTTCTGATTTTCTCTTCTATGGAAGGATTTTCTGGTTTTCATTTTAGACCTTGGTTTCTAACAAAAACAACATGAAAGATACATCATATACATTTACATCATAAGCATTTTATAAGAGTGCTTGCATATAAACATCTAAAATGTACACTGTTCACAAATATGTTAAGTGAAATGGTGAATAAATATATTCTCTTCAAGACTTGAAGGAGTGACTATATATTAAAGGTGCATGAAACCAAAGTATCTATTTGTCATCACAGGAAGAACAAATATAATTCATGACTGTCAAAGTCATAATGGCAGTCAATTGAATAAAATAAAGTTAGTAACTGTAGACAGTGATGTTCCAAATGCCAGGATGTCAGTCCTTCATGGAGCATAAGATAGTGAGTAACCAAAGGAATATCATAGACTTTAAAGCATAAAAGTTACAATGTCATTCAAAAAGCAAGAATCTATCAAGTGAAGGAGAGTTCTTTGATCATTCTTTGAACAAGCTAAAGGAGCAATCACAGAGTAAAGTACTATTCCATGATATATTGCATTCAAGAGATGGTACATTTAAAAGAAGAGCATGGACAATTGATAGTCACATATACACAATCTATAGAATAATGCAGTGATTAAAGCACAGTACCATGGCAGATATGATGCCATTCTTGCAAGAAAATGAATAGATTAACAGTCTCATATTAGTGCCATGCAACATCAAACAATGAAAGAGCAACATGTAGAAGAAGCAACTTTTTTATAATAGCAAACTATAGATCTTTTGCAAGATAAAATCCAAACACAAGAAAGTGAATTCTTTTACAGAGATAAAGGCTTTTACAGAGTTTTCCTTCATTCTTTTACAAAAACAAAATATATAACATTATCTGAGGACTTCAAGAGCCTAGGCCATAACATCTTTCGTTTATGAAATGACAACCAAAGTCAATCCAGTCAGTGTTTCTAACAAGACATTCAATAGTGAGTCATCAACGTATGAGGAAAGAATGGTCTTCAGTGCCAACAATACATGATATCAAGAGTCGATCTTAAACCTTGGCAATACAGTTGCTGCCCTTAGTATCCTTTCCTATTGATGTTGATGATATCTGAGTTTTTCATTTCAAGTTTATAAGGAAAACTTATATTCTAAGTCTTTATATACAAATAGACTAAAACAAAAAGATGCAATAGTCTTAACAATCATTCTCAAAGATCTTTATATTATATGATAGTAGCGCCTACAAAAGAAATGTGAGTTCAGACAAGTGCATAACAAAAATATACATTTTAATCTCAATGCAGTAGATATACAATGTTGAAAATCAAAGGATGGGCAGCAAAATGAAGCAACCATGATATGAACTAACATTGAGTTTGGTGAATAGACACAGTGATGGTATTGAAAATTCTATAGAGAGCAAGATAAGCATAAGAAATTTAAGAGTTATCCTTCCAAGCTGTGGCTAAATACAAGTCAGGGTGGGTCTATTGTTGTCTTTTCAAGGCAATGAGGAACAATACCCAGAAGGAGTTATGAAAATTAATCAAAGATTGAAAAGCTTGTGTGCATAGAAAAAAGAGTTCCAATTTCGAGCTTATTCATACAAACCCAGAAATATTTCAAACAAAAGACATATTCATGGTCGCGACCTCAAGGCCAATATTTGTTTACAAAAAAAATGTGAAAGCATAGACAGGGCACAAATATTTGAGGATATATCAATTTTCACAAGATCAAATGCATACACAACAATGGCCGAATAATGGATGCTAAAGAACTCACCTGTAATGTGAAAATGTAGAGTTTGTTTTTAGATTTCCTGACAAAATTTTTTTCCACAAAAATCTCCAGATTCACCAGAATATCAAGCCCGAGCCAAGCTCAATAATGGCGACATCATGATAAAGAGGGCATCAACAGTAAAAACACCAAAGAAATTCATCAGAAAATATGACATTGGTCGTGGCTATGAAATCCTGGAAGCCTTCAAAACTGAGAAAGTGTCCAGAATGGTGGAAAAAGGTGATGTACCAGGCACTATTACACAAGATCTCTTAGTAGAAATGAAGAAAACAACAAGTCAATCTTCTGTAGAGGAGCTCCAGTCAAAACCCTAGCATGGCGGCCATAGCTTCTCTCAAAGCTTCCTCACCAAGCAATACAAAAGTCAAATGAGGAGATGATTAGGGTTCCCAATCTTTTTACCTTTTCCATGCGTTGCCTTGTGGATATTTTTGATTCATTTTCAAACAAAATGATTATGATTTATTTCATCAGCCAACATTATAACTAATAAGTGTTCAATATTAAGCTAGAAGTGGCCGATGAGGATATATGCTAAGTATTGTGGCTGATTATCAAAGCATTGACAAATATTGTCAAAATATGCTAAGGGTCAATATTGCATGTTTTTGCATTGCATATGATGATAGAGGGGAGTCATATGGAGTTGATGTAAATTTTTGCAAACATTTTATTTATTCCCCTCAATTTTATTGTAAAGTTATTTTCAAACTTTATTAAAACAATATTAACAATTGTTTTAATGGTTTTGTCAAAAATAAACTATTATTAAAAAGGGGAAAATGCTAATATTTTAAAAAATTTGCTCACATGCAAAATGAAATGCAGAGATAATTGAAGTGCTTCCAAGGGCTTTAAGTCATGCAAAGATGGGTGGAGTTAACGATGAATTTGCAGTTTGCTCTAGTTTTTGATGCCTTATCATCATGCACAATTATCTTGGGCGGATTGATAAAAATGAGGTGGTTTTCACATGCTTGAACCCACTTTTGAGGGATTTGCAGTGTAGTTTGAGTGCTCTATAGTTTAGTTATGAGTTGAACTGAGTTTGGATCTTCATACACTCATTTTTGCATGAGTTTGAGCCTTCTTTTCAGGGATTTTTGCTTTTGCTCGTGGATTACTTTGGAGATATCAATTTTTACACTGAGTTTCTCTTTTAGTTTCATCTTCATGCCTTGAAAAAGCTTTTGTATATATTGGATAAAGT
The DNA here is from genome assembly GCA_007258455.2 of Sequoia sempervirens. Classification (NCBI taxonomy): domain Eukaryota; kingdom Viridiplantae; phylum Streptophyta; class Pinopsida; order Cupressales; family Cupressaceae; genus Sequoia; species Sequoia sempervirens. The sequence continues at coordinate 224,072 of VDFB02168118.1, forward strand.
GAATCTTTTTCTGGGAGTTCTTGATTTCTCTTGTTTTTACAATTTTTGCAAAGAAGGCTTGTTGTAACTCAACATTTTAGATTTAATACAGTAATACAGCTTTACAGGTTATGTAAGTTATCATTTTTGTAGAGGTTTTCCTCCATGATATTAATTGAAATATAGTTCACCTTTCCAATTTCAGGTTTTTTGCATGGTTTAAATAATTTGATGCAATTTTGATGAGTTTCATTTTTGTAACCTTCAAATTTCTGTCTTGTTTATGCATGCATATATACAATTGCAGTTCGTCATAGGTCATTAATTGTGCTCAAAAGTTGTTTTCTTTTTCCTCTAATTTGTGAAAACTCAGTTTTCCTTAATAGGGAAAGAATACATACAACCTTTTAATGAATTATTAATGTGTTCAAAGTGCTCAAATTGGACTGTGTTAACAAATTTTCTTGAGAGTATAAGTTGTGAGTCATTCTACAAGTTTACCATCATTTAGGTGCATCACCAAGGTTTTAATTTTAGTTCATGCATTCAGTTCAATCCTTCTTACCCTTTTCTCAAAAAAATCATTCAATTACCTAATTGATCATCATATAGGAACCAACCTAGAATCTGGAGGTCTATCTCCGCCATAGGAATACCCACAGCTTGAAGATAGTTCCCATGTTTCAATAGATTGCTAAATTTAGTCATTCAAGCATTCAGGTGCAATCTGTTTGACAACAGTTTTTGGCACGCCCAATGGGACCCTGAAGATCACTTCAAAGAAGAAATTCAAAGATACAAGCTGCTATTCTGGTATATATAGCATATTTTTCCTTTCATAGGTTATAGCTTATACCTTGCGACTTTGAGCATATTTACTGGTTTCAACAAGACCCAGTGCTGGTATGTTTCAAACACAAGCTTTATTTTTGATTTCCAACTAATTATATGAGTAAAGAAGTCAAGTTTTCATAGTTAGCATGTATACCCACCCCCTTATTGTGAAAATACTGTCAACCAATCACCCTATCCCCATATCAAGCCAATCATGCTGCTGGTTTTATCCCAAACAACCATGCAAAAGTAGCCTATCATCATGCTCAAGATGCTTACCTCCCATCCACCCCTACTCAGCCTTCAAATCAATATTCATATGTCCACAATCAACTCCAAGAGGTTCATGATATGAAGAATAACATGAATAACATGGACATATTCTTATAATTCACAAAGCAGATAGAAGAGATCAAGAGGCAGCAAAAGTACAATCAACAACAAGAAGAGATGGCCTATCAGGCCTATCTCTATGAGCAAGACTGGCTGATACAAAAGAGATAGTATGAAGAAGATCTTGCTGCAAAGGAAGAGAAAATTAAAATGTTGATTGCTCAAAAGATGGAAGCCCAATCAATTTCTTGCATAAAGCATCAGCCAACAGAGAAAGAGGTTTCTAAGTTTTCCATTCAATCTCCAAGTAAGTCTTCTAGTTTTGACATTCCAAATTATAGGGATAATATTCATACCAATGTCAAAGATCATCCCCTACAGAAGCTCATGTCCCTACAAGATCTGTCAAACCAATCCATTAATCCTCATTTTCAATCATATCAAGATCCTGAACCAAATCATTAAGGTACTGAACAACCATGGTGGCCTTCTTGGACCAAGCATCCTAACTTCAAAATGCCAAATCTAGTTCAAGAAGCTCCCATTCCAAGTTTCAGAAATCCTCTTCTATTGCAAAGACAAGTACATGTAACAAATCAAACTATGAGTCTTCATGAACAGTCATCTCAAGAGAGCCAACATATGCATGCATGTCCTAATACCATTTGCAAAGCAGACTTGCAGCAGGAGGTGAATGAACATGATCAATCAGGACAATAGGTTGAGGAGCTTGAAAAGGTATCAAACGCAATGATTTCATGTTTTTATTCGATGAACTCCCTTCTTTTATTGAGCTGAATGAGCAGGAAAAGGTTAAACAATATGATGAGTTGTTGATTGAAGACTATTAATGTAATAATCAAGTCTTTGAGTAGTTGAAAGAGGAAAATGAACATGAGGAAAGGACGGTTCATGAGGTTAAAACCACTCCTTTTTTATCAAGGGACCAAGAAGGATCTGATGAGTATTCATTTTGGAATGATCTTGAGTCTTTTTTGTCAAACTTAGATGGCAAACAAGAGCAAATTGAGCATGTTTATGTGGAAAAAATAGAGGTTGAATCTCAGAATTTTTCTGATTTATTTGATGAACTCCCTCAATTTTTTGATGAAAAAGAGGATATCACATGCTTACTAACATCTATGCCTAGTATGGAGCAACTAAATGATAAAACTCATATGGACTTAATGCAAAGTTATGAGTTAGATGAAAATGTGTTTTCAGGCATAATAGAGGTCTTTTGTTCTAAAATTGATGATAGTTTGATGCCATATGAGCCAACAACATGTAATCAACCTGTTCAAATCAAAGAGCCACACATTCCTTCATTTCATTTATGTGAACCAACTCTTGTAGATCAGATTGAAATTGAGACAACAAGAAGGAAGGAAGAAAATCTTACACTACAAGTGGAGCAGTCTAATCAGCAAAATGGAGACACAACAATTTTTAAACTTGAAGACAACAGTAAGAGGCCAAGCTTTATGCTCTCAAAGGGGTGCCCAATCAGATATTTATAAGCAAGGAATCTCTAGCATATTGCATTCAATAACAAGGTATTGTAAGCATTGTATTTGTGACCAGGTGAAAATATGAGTTAGAAAATGAGCAGCAAACAAAAGAGTGCAAATAACCAATATAAACACCCTACACCTCAAAATTGGCCTAGTTGGATTCAAAAACAAAGTAAAGATAACAAATGGAGTTGATTCACCTTGTCTTGAATCGATCCTTTGGTTGGCCCTTGATCTTCAATGTTGTATGCTCCTTTGATGGTGAATGATGAGGATGCAAGATGGTTGAAGTTGGACAACAATGGAAGCAACTGCTATGGTGAGTGCAAGAAAATGAGAAATTTGGCTAAGTATGGCTCCAATGAAAATTTTGCAAGAGTTTGGCTAGCACAATGATCTCCTCCCTTAAATGAGAGAAAAAAGGGGGTATTTATAGAGAATTTTGCATTCTCTAGAGAAATGGATGGTTGAGATTAAACCAACAAGGCCAAGATATAGGGCTATGGTGAGTTGAGAACTCAAAAGCCCTCACATCTTGACATGTGGCATGTGAAGTGGCTTGAAAAAGGTGATGTGTAAATGAGTTGGAAGAAGAGTACATGTCATGGAGGTACTGTATAGTACCTTGGGATTTGGACAAGATCTCCTCATAAAGGAGGTCCTTGTCCCCATGTGGGTGAGAGGACATGTGAGGAATTAAAAATTCCTCAAATATCCTCATGGGGATGAGAGAAAAAATTTAAAATTCTTTGAAATGCATTGGGGGATTAAATGTGAATTAAAAATTCACATGGGGAAAGGGGGTGCCTTCTCCAAAAGGAGAAAGCACTTAATAGGGTTGATGTAGGACACATTCCATAAATGACATGGAGATTAGGTTGACCTAATTAAGTGATTAAGGTTGTGCAAGTACCTGATTAGACAAATTAATGACATATTAGAGGAAATTTGGAGAAGGGGAAGAGTTCATATGTGACTTGATGTGACAAGTCAAAGATCACATGGGGAAGAGAAAAAAGAATTTAATATTCCTTGGAAGGATAAAAAGAATTAAAAATTCCTTAAGAGGTTGATTAGGCTATTTAATGAAGGATTAGAGGAGGGTTAGGTGGCTAAGAGAGATTAGAAGCCAACTTGCAAAAGTTGGAGGATGTGACACTCTAATCAAGGATTAGACATGTGCACATCCCTAATGATGAGATTAGGAGAATAATTAGGATTAAGAAAGGAATGTGACATGCGAGGAATTAAATAAATGTCATATTTATTTAATTCATTTGATGAAAAGGAGGATTAAATAGATAAGGTATTTATTTATTAATTAAATACCTTAGGGATTTGGCAGAATTAAGGATATTAATTAAATAATAGCGATATTACTTAATTAATGGAAATAAGGGGATGCTTAGACGAAAGGGGATAAATTTGGATAAATTAAGTGTCCAAATTTAGGTGTCTACAGTATCATATTCCAATTCTTGTTTGGTGGAATAACATCTTCAATTGTTGCTTCTCTTTATCTCTTGTGGAGGTTATTTGGTGTTGCAGATTGAAGATCTTGGGTTGCTCACTTCAACAGTTTGACTATACTAATTTTTGCATTACAGATTCAATAGGTTCCCCCAACAGTGTGTATTTACATTTTGGATAGTTATTCTTATTGGGGGTCCTCTTTGTTGGGTGTTAGTTTTATTGATTTGGTTATTTTGTGGTGGTGGTGTTGCTTATTGTACAATTTGTTGCACATTGGTTGGTTGATTGGTGTTTTTCCTAGGAGCACTTATGACCACTTGAGCATAAAAAATTCCATCATTTTTCATGTTCTTGTTCTTAGCCCACACATGGGGCTTGTCATTAGAGCTAGTTGATGGGTAGTTGTCTTAATATGCTTGGGTGCTTCCCTGTGAGATGAGGGCTCTCTTGATGTTGAGGGCCCTATGAATAATCTCGTCATAAGTGGTGACACATTGCATCACTAATTGGAAGGATAGCTCTGGATCAACATTGGCTATGATAATCCCCACTTGTTGCTCTTCAAGAATGGGCTACTTGCTCTTACTAGCTCTTTACCTCCACATTTGTAGGAAATTAGCGAAGGTTTCTCCTTTGTTTTGCTTGAGAGTGTAAAACTCTTCTAAGCTTACATCCATGTCAATATTGAAGGAGAAATGGTCTATAATCCTATCGATGATTTCTAGAAAGTTCTTAACCCCTAGAGGCAACCATGAAAACCTATCGATTGCTAGGCCTGCCAAACTACGTGGGAAGAGGCGCATTAGGTAGGAATCATTGTAGGCAACCTCCATACACATGACATGGAATTCTTTGACGTGATCCATAGGATTTCCCCTTCCTTTATATTTATCAAGCTTAGGGATCTCAAAACTAGGTGGGAAAGGTACCATTGTGATATTTCTATCGAATGGATATGGACACGAGTTTTATTGGGTATGTGGCTTCTTTGTTTTTTCCATTTGAATGTCCTGGATTTGTTGTGTGAGTGCCTTGAGTTGTGATGACACATCATCTTGCAGATTTGGTGGAGGAGCATATGTTGTGTATCGTGGGATGGTGGATGAGTTATAAGTGGGATTTTGATATTATGGGGTATTGTATGGTGTGTAGGATGGATTTTGATACTGTGAAGGTGAGGGTGATAGAGGTGGTGGTGTATATGCTCCTTGTGCCATTGGATTGACACTATTTTGTTGGGGGTTATAGTACAAACCCTATTGTTTTTGTTGTACAAGCACGTGTTTTTGTTGGGCATATTATTGTACTAGCAATGCTTGTTGTTGGGATTGTTGTTGTTGTGCAACCAAGGCAGAATTTTGTTGTTGCAAGGCTTGTGCCTAGGCCTATTGCTATTGCAATGCTTGTTGTTAAGCCTATTGTTGTTGAAAATCTTGGGCTTGAGCTTTTGTACTTGTAGGGCTTGACCTTGAGCTTGTTGATGTTGCAATGCTTGTTGATAAGCTTGTTGTTCATGTTGCAAAGCTAGAGCATGAGCTTGTTGTGCCTACAATGTGGAAGTGTGTTGGTGTTGGGATATGTGAGATGGGTTTTGGGTGATCATGGTATGAGTGGGTTGTGGGTTGATTTGAGATGGTTGTTGTGTAGTGAGTGTTTGTGGGTTGTTTTGTGTTATCATTCCTTGTAAGATTGTTGATTGGGATGGAGGAATGTAAGTTTGGTGGACCTCATTTTATTTTGCATGGCTTGGGGGACCATTGCTAAAGGTGATGGTGCCATTTGGTATTGTGATGTCAATGACACATTCTGACCTTGGATCAATTAATTAGAAGGGTTCCCTTGATTGATGTGTTGAGGGTTCCCTTGTGTTTGTTGTGGGACCAAGGTATTACCTTGGTTGATGGGGTTTGTGATTAATGTGTTGATTTTATTTGGATTGATGCTAGATGGGATTGATGTGGATGGTGCATTGAATGGAGTAGTTTGGGTAACCACTTGTTTGAATGTGTCAGTGTGGTTTTTGGAACGACTTGTCAAGGGTTGAATTTGAATGAGGGTGTTAACTTTCCCTTGTTGTCCTACTTGAGGCACTTGGTTCACATTACCTTGCATAACACTGGGAAAACTTTGGGTATTTGTGGTGATGGATGAAGATGGTTGTGCTCCAAATGTTGAGGCCATAGTGGTTTTATGGAATGTAAGTGGTTTGTATGGATGTAGGGGATGCTTAGGAACGATGGTGGTAGAATGAGATGGGGCACCAAATGTTGGTGTCCAACTTGTGTTTTGTAGAAGGTTGGTGTTTTGAGTACCCAAAAGTGTGTTTCCTTCTAAAGGGAGAGTGTGACCAAGATTCATGGCAATCCTAGTCGCAAGACTAGAAGTGAGTGCTTGACTTGGTACAAGGGATGGAGTAGATTGAGTTAATGCTTATGTCAAGGTTTGTGCAACAAAATTTGGGTGAATTGAAGCCAGATTTTCTAAGGGTTTTTCCCTAATTGTGTCAAAGTAAAATGTAGAAGGGATTTTGGCCCCTTCTTTTTCTAAAGTCATCATATATTGGGTAGGGTTCTTCTTCATCAAAGTGTTAACAATGTGGCCTATCATAGGATATTGTTGATATTTAAGGATTTCTTCCTCCGTGAGCTCAAGGGGGTTGTTTGTGACATCTTTTACCTCATACCCTAATGGATTTTGTGGTTGTTGTGAGGGGGTAGAATGGCTCCTTGGATCAAATTATTGTGGAATAGTATCACTTGTGGTAGATGTGTTTTGGTTTGCTCCATGATTCTCTTGTGTTGTGATCTTGTTGTAACCATAAATTGTGGGTCAATTATGGGAGAAGTGTGTTGAGATTTATAGTGTTGAAACTCTCTTGTTGACTCAAATTTTGGTAAAAGGGACCCTCTAAGTTGTTTTGGACCAATGATGTGAATGGATGATGAAGAGGGTGAATGATATGGGGGATGAACTTTCTAAACTTTTGGACAACACTTTTAGAAAAAAAGGTTTGATGTTTTGATGTCTTGGACAAAATGTGTTAATGAACATGTAAATCTTTAAGGTAGATTTGTGACCTTCAAGATAAACTAGTTCAAAAATGTGATGACTAACTCAACTAAGTGTATGGAAAAGGGCTCATTTCACACACAAAGTAGCTAAGTTAGGGGATTGGTTTGATAACTTGTCTAAGTCTAAAGTGTTGATGTGTCCAAAAGTTTCTAAAGTTGTTGGTGAAGTGGAATGCAAAATATTATGAATGGTGGATGAAATGTTTGACCCAAAATTTTAACCTAAAAGGGACCTTTGTTTTGCAAGACCAAGATGGTGAGAAACATGCTATACCTCTAAAGTGATAAAAAATTAAGAACCCAATGATTTTGATAATAGAAATTGGACTCAATTTTTGCAATACTTGCCTTGTCTCAATTTGTTTGTGTTGGGGAGTCAATGTGTCTCAACCATAAGATAAATGTGTGGTGTGTTCATTTTGATTTTAATCTTTGATTAAGTGAGATTGTTTCATTATCACATCAAGTAAGTTTTATTTAATTTCAAACTAAAATTTCTATGTCTAAGCAATCTTCATTCCACAATGTCCATTATGTGAAAATCAAGAAGCTAAGGCCATAGTTCCCTATGTTACTTTGGAGATTTAGATATAAGTCCAAATATTTAGAAGCCTCTAAAGATAAAATCCTTAGGGAAAAGCAACAATATTAGGACTTTTCAAAGGTATCCACACTTGATCCAAAGGGTTTGAAATTTCATGAACTTGTTGATGTGTGTTTAAGTTGTTTTGGAACCAAACAATGTGTCAAACTGACTTACAAGTAATTACTATCCTAGCTCAAGTAGGTATGTATTTCTTGGTAGGATTACCATCATCCCCCTAAGATATGATTAATCTGTGAAGATGGAATGGACAAATAGGCTATGTCAAGGAAATGTATTGTCTTGACACGCCAAGAAAAAGAGTCCCTTCCCTATTTGCTTTATTGCCTCAACCAAAAACTGAACATGGTAACTTCTCGAAACAATGCTATTTCGATGCACTACTTTAAAATACATTTAAAAAATGGACTTGGTTGGCCACTACACAAGGGTTTTCAATGACAAAAAACTGAGAACATCGCCATCGAAATTCACCCGCTTGGCCACTTAAGGATATTTAATCATTCCTATTCCACTTAAGGCATGGGATTAGGTGCAGTATGTTGTTGACATAGATACAAGCTACTTTCTCATGATTTCACAACCTTTAATATAGCCCTTCGATAAATATGCTTGCAATAACTTACCTATGAGTTCTCCATTGTGAGATGTATCTCATAGGAAGCCCTCTCTTAATAAGAAAAATGATATTTATCTTCACCCAAGATTGCATAAGCACAAGGGGAGAGGATATGTAGCAAGTTGCTTAGGGTGACTCAAAGAAAGAAAATACACTTGAGTGTTTCTCTTCACCCAAGATCGCACGAAGCACAAGGGGAGTGGATACACACTAAAAATATATACAAGCAAAGCAAGCACATCAAACACTCATTCATTTTAACCCAACATATCAAAATGACTTCATTTTAAGCACCAATGGAAGTGTTTTTTTTGTCCAATTTTAACCAATATCACAAAATGAGGTTGTATGGGTTTAATTTTAACCAACTTTGAACATAAATTTTAAGCCCAATGGAAATTTAGTGGTCCTAAAACACAAAGAAAAGTAGCATATGATGGGTTATAATTGTCCCATAAGTGTAAAAACACTTTTTACAATGTACGGTCAAATGATAGTATGCTCATTCACTTCAAGTGTTTTCAAATTTGCAAAACCAGTTAGCCTCAAATACAAAAACAAGATGTCAGTAAAATATTTGAGAGTGTATGAAACCAAAAATTTAAAGCACATGTGAAAATTAACTCTTTGTTTTCTTTACCAATAAAATGTGTCTTTGAAATAAATTGCGTCACTAAAATTGACAAATACATTGATAAAACTAAAGTGTGTTGCTTTGGTGAAGTTTGAAGGCGTCACTCTTTAGCAAAACAGTGATGTCAATTGCATTGCTATATCAATCGTGTCGCTATATTTAAAATTATGATATTAGCCAAAAGGTTAAATGCGTTGCTATATTTAATATGTGTCACTAAATCAATCGTGTCGCTATATTTAAAATTATGATATTAGCCAAAAGGTTAAATGCGTTGCTATATTGCATTGCTATATCAATCGTGTCGCTATATTTAAAATTATGATATTAGCCAAAAGGTTAAATGCGTTGCTATATTTAATATGTGTCGTATTTTGATTAAAGGCATCACTCTATGGCGACGCATTGTAGTAGCATCACTGAAGCCATCAAAAGCATCGTTGTTTCTCCAAAACCTGTAACTCATGAAAAATTAAGAGAAATTCATCAAACGAAGTTATTAATTCCCTCCTTCTAGAGTGCCAAAATGTGATTGTAATCATAGTATAGGTTAAATACACTAGATCCTAATGAATTTAAGACATATTTAATCCTCTAAGCTACAATCCCAATGAGATGTTCCAAAGCTTGAAAAACTAATAAATCATTATTTACTAAGCATGAAATAAACATGAAAGCTTAAAAGAAACCCATTCTAATACCGCAAACCTTATCCCATTGGGGGAGTGGTGTCACATTGATGTGGAATGGCGGCCCTTTCCCAATCCCTTAGATAATACGAACAGTTAGCCAACCTCCATTGTTGAAAAACTAAGCTAAATGTATAAAATGATGCTATGGATGGATGAAAAGATGAAAAATCTTGAAAATGGTGTAAGTATGAATAAATATAGTATTCAAATGGGTAGCATAACTTTTCTCTGATGAAAAGTGGATCCAATTCTCTCCAAATGGTGAAGTATTTATAGGAGAGAAAATGAAGAATCAAGCGTTGAGATCGATTTGATCAATCAATGGTCAAGATGGAATCAAGGGTGAAGGCATGGATCAAGGATTCTCATTAATGGATGAGAATCAAAGATCACATGGATCAAAGAAAGAATCAAAGGCTCACAATGATTAAAAAAAACACTTTGTAACAACTTTGAAAGTTTGTTAGGAAAGAATATTCCATATTTTGGAGCCAAATAGGAGAATATTCCCTATCCAAGTGGATGGGTGAAGAAAATTAGTAATTAGTAATTTTAAAACTAAGTTTTAATTGTGCAAGTTGAAGAAAATGAGGATGTCCATTAAATAATTAATTTATTTAATGAAAAGGGATGCAAATGACATTTAATTCAATAATATAGGATTATTTAATTAAATGAGAGGACTTAGGGGGTTTCAATTAAATGATTTGATTTATTCAATTAAACAGGATGAGAGGTGAAGGTGAAAGGGTATGAATTAACCTAATTAAATTAATTATATTAATGAATGAAAATGATGCATTCAATTAAATAACTAGGATTATTTAATTAAACAGGCGAAAAGAGGATGAATTCCAGGATGAAAGGATGTTAGTGATCAAATTCAAGTGTAGTATCATTCAAGACATTTTTAAGTGTCTATAGGGATCATCCAACAAGGATTTATCTGGATGCCATTTGAATTTAGGTCAGGGACGATCCACTACCTCAAAGAAACAAAAAGTTGATGTCATTGATACTAATGAAGCTGAAGTTGAAAAAGAAAAGGAAGGATTCAAAGTAGAAGTGAGAGAAAAGAAGGAACATGCTAGCAAGAAGAAGACTCCAAATGAAAAGAAAAAGAAAAAGTAAAAACCTCCGGTAAGAGCCCACAACCCTATGAAAGTTGAGGAACTCTTTAATGGTATAGTACAACATGACATGTTAGTAGATATTGTGACATTATACAATGAAGTTGATGAACTAGATAGGGCCACTATTGTAGAAGCTATCATTGAGTTTATTTTTGTTTTAGAAGTTGACATGAAGAAAATTGAAAACCAAATTCCTATAGAGCTATTGAATGTATTATTGGAGAGAAGGCAAGAAATAATAGAAGAAGAGGCTAAAATGAAAGAATATGCATTGAAAAAGATTGGTCCCCCTCTCTTGAAGGAAAATAAAGCCACATTGGCTAAGTTGTATAACAAAGAATTCAGTGCAAAGCAAATGGTGACTACCCTTATGGGGAGAGACAAAAATGAGATTGAAAGGCTCCAAAAGGAGACTATGGATAAGGTAATAGATCTAGCATAGATATATGGAATGACTCCAGAAAGAAAAGATTTTGCTCCAAAGTCAATATAGGATCTTCTGGTTTATAATTTCTGGGAGGATCTGATTTTTGCTGAAATCACATATTTTTAGAAAATATAATGATTTAAGCCTTAAAAATTTCCATTTAAAGCATTCCAATTGAGGAGGGTTTGATCAAACTACGTTAAATCAAACCCCCTTGGATAGAACCTCGCTAGTTTTAAACCATACCCATAACAGAGTCTCCTTTACACCTATCGCAATGCTGATAAAAAACCACTTTTGATTTACCTTCTGGGGGATCAAATGAATTCATTTAAAATTTATTTTTTGTAAGTATGTAGTACTTATTATAAGCTTCCCAAAAAGTATAATTTTAAATAAATTTAATTTAATTATTATATTTATTTTTTATTTCTTGTGAATGTAGGTTTTTCACCGAAAATCAAGCTCTCTATTCTGCACATGTGGAAAAATAATAGATTATCAATTTATTTTTTGAAAAATGAGTGCACCAGATATTGAAGTCCTTGATCCAAGAAAGATTTTTTTTTGATACATACAAAAAAAGTTACACGTTATATGGTCGTGCTATGTATGAATTATAATTGGTTTGACTTCAAAACTTGATTAAAGAAAACATATTCAATAAAAAACTATCTAACCAAGTGGAAGCACTAGATATCAGAGTTATGAATCTAAATTCAGAAGAATTATAATTTTATCCTTCATGGAAAAAAAGTTATGCGTTATATGGTGAGCGTCACTTTTTTAAAATGTTGTTTTTTGAAAAAAACTAGTTTTCGAGGGAGATGGAAAAAAAGTGCAATCTGATTCCAAAAATTTTGAAAAAAATATATTTATAATCTATAGACAAAATTTCACGAAACTCTAGTTTACATCATCTTCAAATTCCTCACGATTTAGCCACTATAGGTACCCGAAAGTAAAGATTTAGTTAAAAAAATTTATTTCAGTGTCCAGTTTGGCCAAAAATTGTAAACCACTATTGTGGGATCACCTGAGAAGAAGCTCAGAGTATTGATGCTCAACATGAGCATGTAATAGATGAAGGATATGCTCAGGATAATGTTCTTCTAGAAACAAAAGAAATAACAAAGGAAGATGAAGAAACAAAGAAGAATGTCAAGGAAGTAGTGATAAGAGAAGATGTTGCGAAGGAGGATACTTCAACTCCTCCGATATTTGAAGAGAATGTTATAGGAAAATCAAAGACAATTACTCCTCCAAACAACACAAATTAGTCCAGTGTTGAAGATAATGCAAATAAGGGTGGTGAAAAGGAGAGTGATGATGCAGAGAAGAAAAATGACCAAGAAAATGATGAGAATGCTGATGAGGAAAAGAATGAAGATGCATCCAAAGATGCAAATATAGAAGTAGAGACACAAGTAAGCTCTGGTAAGAAGGAAAAGGAGTTGAAGAAAAAGACTATGGAGAGTGTGAAGGCTACTGTTGAATCCTCCGACACCTTTGAAGATTCTTTGAAGAACTTATTAAGCATGGAACTTAGTTTCCAGCCTGTTGTATTAGCCCAACTGCTACAATTACCTATGCAATAGGGGAATGTGGACCTTGATAAGATTTCCCCCCTCCAAAAGCTTTATTTGGGACATGTATTCCATGCATCTACCCAAAAGGAGATAATAGAGACCCATCAGAAGAGTGGAGATCTAATAGATGAAGCAATAAAGACCCTTCAGGATGCCATACCTAGTGCAAACATTGAAAACTCACTCTCTAATATGAAAAAAATGAAATTATTAATTGATTCTTTCAAAGAATATGTTGTTGGTCTTAAAGGAAAAATTGAAAATGAGGTTGGAAAAAAGATAAGTGACAAGAAGATGATGGAGATAACTGAGAAGTGTACCTTTGCACACAATAAGTTTCAAGAAAACCTTAAGGGTGTACAAGAATGTGTGGATGAAGTAAAGGCCCTATTTTAGTTTTGTATGAAGTGGCCCGAAGCCATAAGGAGCATTAAAGATGAAATGGATTCAATTGAGTCCCAAATAGATAGAGCTTCCAGTGCATATGATCATGCACAAAACCTAGATGGAAGCATAAGATCAGCTATTAAGGACTTGCATGAGAGACACTTCTAGCTACAAGGACAGAGAGAGAAGATAATTATCTAGTTGGGGAACATCAGGGACTTGGTGAACTCAAAGTTCACATCAATTGCTAGTGCCCTAATGAGTGTTGAGAAGGGTACCAAGATCAATCTGGTACCCAAAACTCTAGAAGAAGGAGAAAATTTCCTAATGAATTTGGAGACCTAAATGTAGGATGCTTGGAATAGCCAAGAAGATTTGGGAAGAGGGAAAACAGGTTTGGAAAGCCCATGTTGAGAAGCTCAAAGAGTCAACCTCCTCTAGTTGATAGTATTTCAACTTTTTATTTATGTATTTTTTAGTTTATTATTTCAGACTTCAATGTATATATGCAAACAATATACAAAGTGTTCCGGTATAAGTATATGATATGGTTTTGGTGCATAACATTCTTAGGGGGAGTTACTTCAATTTTGAGTTTGTATACATGAATATACTTGCCAAGGGAAGATTCGGTGTAAATGAGGAATTGGTACATATGCTCTTTGCCCTTGAAGTCAAAGGGGGAGAGTAACTTTGGAGATGATTTTGGCATGTTTCCATCAATGACAAAAGGAGGAGATTGTTGGAAAAATGAGGATAGTTCATTGATGTTGTTGTTGGCAACATGAGCATGTGGGATGAGCACAAGGTACATACAATTATGCATTGTAGTGTTGGCATTGATGTCAACATTGTATCTCGGTACAAATACTATGGTTCAATTCAATTTAGGTGTCATGAGCATGATTGAAGATGATTTTGAAAGATAATTTTGCAAGAAGGTTTGATCGGACGGTGAAGACAATTGTGTTGGAAATTGACTAAGTGTTAATTTTGATGATTCTGTGTATACAGGGGATCCATTTTTTTTGTTTGCATTTGTCCACCATTCAATGATTTTCTCTAAGGTTTTAGTATACTATTTTTGGTTGGTAGAAGTACCTAATTCCAAAGTTTCATCTTGTTTTGGCTCTTGGTGTGAAAGTTATGAGTAACAAAAGTTTGAATTGATAGTTACAGGTATTTTTCAGTTCTGTGTATATGATTTGGAGAATTTGCACTTCTTCGCCGACTGGATTTTGGCTCTGTGGATTTGAGGAGATGTCGACAGATGTCAATAGAGTGTGCATTTTAGTTGGCATGGTGATTGGAGGTTTGCGTGTTCGAATATGGATGTATAGCTATTTTTTTTTTGAAATGAGGTCTTCAATGGTGCCAACCTAATAGGTTTGAAGGTATGCAAAACTTAATTAAGTATTACAAAGTTATGTGGAGCTATTATAGGTCCATGTTTAACTACTTGATATATTACAAGCCTTGGTTTATGGTGCGAAGGTGAAAGATTTTGAATTTGGGCTGATAAGTCAAATGTTGCATATTTTGAATGGTACATCTAATTAGGCCAACCTAATTGATATTCTAAGTGTTTGCATATGAGTTGGATATAAATATAAGATTGTTTTGAATTTGTAAACAATATGTGACAAGTTAAAAAAGTTAGTGGATGTGAATTGTGTGAATTTAGTGTGAATACAGAGTAGATCAGAGTGTTGATTCAAATCAGTATGAAGAGCTTTGAGTATACATATTTTGAGTTTCGTTGGAATTGTATTTCATGCATGAGTTAGATGCAATTGTAACAGTTTAATCTAGTCTATGAGCCATAAAATTTCTTCTATCTTTTTTCTTCTTTTAGTGAGCAGTGAGTCCACTTGGACAATGAGTCCACCCGCGTGAGCACTTCTATAATATACAATAATAGGTTATACTATATTGTGAGCTAACCCTCACTATGGTTTTTTCCAATTTTGGTTTTCTACGTGAAAATCTTCGTGTTCATGTGTTATGTGATGTTGTTGGATGTTTGCATGTTTTCCTTCGCTATTGCAAATTGAATTAGTTATGTGTTGCATGCTTAAATGTTTAAATGGTTTAAAAGAATATTGATTCACCTCCCCTCTCAATATTCTGGGTGTTCAACAAATATATCAATGAGAAGGGCCAAAATATTTACACAATCCTCTACTTTGTGAAAATCCAAGGATAACATGAAGGTTAGGGTTTGATTAGAGGCCAAAAAAGAAGAACATTCACAGAACAACAATTGTAAACTTAAATAACATTGCATATATGAATGGAAAGTAACAAAATAGCACTAAAATATGAAGGTAGAAAAATTCACACACCACATTTAAGGGAGAAGAGGTAACAACGTCATTAAAAAAAAGGTATATAAGCCAAATTTATAGTTGTAGAGTGCAATCATTGCAAAGTCTGCTAGAGAAAATCTTAGGAGGATCCCGAGGAAGAACCCTTGTTATGATTAATATAGTTGCTTTTATAGCTTAGGCATAACTAAATGGTCAAGAATCAAACCCTAACTTGACTAGGGTTAGTATCCAAGGAGGAAATTTTGATTTGATCAAATATAGAGGATATGACTTCAAATTCTACATTGAAGGATCGCTAGACAACTCAGATATGCACACCATATCATCTCATTCATGATTTTATAGATATAGAGTAGAAACCTTGCAAAATCCACTGTGAAATCCAACCATGAATGGTTTGCAATAGAAAGAATATCTCTGCAACATGTGAGGAGTATGGGTGTCACTCCTACATTCATTACAACATAAAAATTCATGCAAAAATAGCTCTACAAGCTCAAAAGATTGAATTTGGTAGCTGAGATGTCGTTCGGCCATGTATACAAACTTTCTCACAAATGAATGATGTTAGGCATTGAAAAGTTTGAATTTGGACTGTTGATCTGCAAGAAATAAATGCTCCAAATGCCTTGACCAAGACTTTATTTGAAAGGTCTTGGGAAATTAGAACGTCCCATGTCAGAGTCAACATAATGTGTCATTAGAGCAGGCTTGTGAAGAAAAGTCATCAACAAGGTTGTTGATATCAATAGATGACATGTGTCGCTCATCCACTCTTTCATGGCTTGAAATTAGGTCCACCACGAAGAATGTGAAAACTCGTAAAGTCAATCAAGAACCACCACGTGTCAACCTTGCATGCTTTTGCATTTAAAAAATAGGTCCACCATCAAAGGCTTGTGAGATCATTGAGAAAAATCGATGTTGCCACATGTCAACCTCTCGTGCTTCCACAACTTCATATGTCTTAAGTAGAAATACACTTGTGAACCCACATAATGAACCAGAAAGTGACAGGTGTCACCCCTTCCATGGTTTCACACCTTGAATTTCCTTCAATAAAATATTCACTGTGGAACTATGGAATCCAAATGAACAAAGAGAATGGAGGGGGTAGAGGAAGAAATCAAATTCAGACTTCTGGACCTTGGGTCCAAAAATCCAAAAAAGGTTCAAAGTCCCAAAGAAGAAAGAAATTGGGATTGGAGAAAGAAATCAGACTTGGACATTTGGACCTTGGGGTCAAATATCCAATTGAGATTTGAAAGTTTGAAAGGGACCAAAAGAAGAAAGATGGAAGTCAAGAATGGATTTGGACATTTTGGACTTTGTCTGAAAGTGTACAATCGAAGTTCAAAGCTACAATTGGTAAGGAAGAAGTCAGGAGCATGAATGAAAAAGAGATGCAGACATTTAGACCAAATGTCCAAATGTCTAATTGGGTCCCGAAAGTTTGATGGAAACAAGAAGAAAAAGGAAATGGGAACTCGGAAGGAAAACAAACTTTTGGACTTGATCCAAAAGTCTATTTGGGACTCGAAGTTCAGAAATGAAAAAATGAAGAAAATAAAAGAGGGAGAAAGGAAATTGGGGAATTGAAACGGATTTGGACCTTAGACCAAATATTCGATTGGGGCTTGAAGTTTTGAAAGGATCAAAAAGAAGAATGAAGAAGGGAAATTCGAGAAATAAAGATGGACTTGGACCTTGGTCCAAGTGTCTGATCTAAGCACGAAACCTCAAAAGGATTGAAAAGAAAGGAAATTCGGGAAATCAAGATGGACTTGGACCTTGGTCCAAGTGTTCGTTTGGGGCCCAAAACCCCAAAAAACTCTGAAGAGGAAAAAAGGGAGAAATAGATCGTCATCTTTTGAACACCTTTGCAAAATGGGCCTTTTAGGGAAGCTTGGCAAGGAGGTAAGGTAACTACCGGAGACCTTCTTGAGCATGATAAACCATTTGGGATCTTTCAGATTAGTTTTTAATGATGGGTCATGCAGAGAAGAGGGGGTGACACAAAGTGACAATAGTTACATTTGTTGTGCACTTACAAATTTAGTTTGGTCTAGAATTAGCAATCATGTTTAATCTAATGCTAGTTCATTTAATTAGTTTATTATTCCATAGTCCATTTATGTCATCATTTTAGAGCACAAAACTTTCATTTGAAAATTATGGCATTTAGGAATGCTCCTACATACGTTCTTGCAGTACATGACGTGCAATCTGTCTTGGTTAATATATTTTTTTCTGACAAGGTGTATTTAACACTGATATGCTTATATACCTATCTCCTAACTTAGCAATTAACCAAACTACCTTAAATATGATAAGAAGGTTCACCTTGAACAACCCTACTTAATTTAAGCATTGTAGAACCAAGGCACCAAAGAATGTAAAATTTCTTATAAACAATTAATTAATGACAATTTGCAAATAGAATACATATTACACCTATATCTTTAGGAAAATATTATTGGAGATCAACTAACAATGTGATTAACAAAGTTCAAAATAATGAAGACCTCACTCAATAAACATTATTGGAAACCTTAATATATTGGTAAAAAAATTATAGACTTTATGTTTAAGTCATGCTTTCTAATTTCTTTGTTGAACATGCTTTGCCTGGTTTCCTTTAGGTTTGATGGCATATCAAAAATTTGAGTTTTGACTATCTCGTGGACTTACCAGCACTCCATGGAAAATATCTTCTCAGATTCAAATACTAAATTTTTTACTTTATAATCATATATTAGAGAGATTGACGAGTTGATCAAGACAAAATATAAAATTATAACCTCATGAAAAAATAATCCAATCTAAGAAGCAACAAAGCAAACTATAGGGTCTTCCTACTATAATTTTATCAATCACTAAGCACATAATTTTCCCTTGTACTCAGCAACTATGCTATTGGGTTCTCACATTGGATCCACACACCTGGTCCCCGGTCAGTTCCTAAACCAGAACAGCCTGGGTTTTTTTATTTGTCATTCCTGTTTAAACTCAGACCAAACCTGGGGTGAATATGGGTCCCAACAATGGTAAAATGACATTTAATTTTGTTATAAAGTAAAATTGTAAACCTAATGACAAAAGGCATTGAATTGTCAATTTATCAATTGTATTTTGTGGTTAATTTTGTCTATTCTATGCATATACTGGTTAAATATGTTTACTCGGAAAGAATTTTTGTCTTTTATTCACACCCAAGTTGTACAGAACATAGGTTTAAAAAACAGCGAGTGGCAGTACCTGATCCAGCAACTTGTACCAGCAGCTTATCTCTACTTACATGATTATATCTATCTCAACTTCCAAATACTACTTGCGAGGAAATAGATACTACTTGTACCAGCAGCTTATCTCTACTTACTGTGTTAAATATCATAATGCTACTCCCCGATTCAATATCTATAAACACCTTCACAGGGTTTAATTTCTACAAATAAAACAAAATGTGTCTATCATCTGTCCATGTTTTAAAGGTGTCAACAACCATCATCAGGGGATTCAAAATTTATGAAGCATCAATTAAAATTGTCCACTATCGAATATGGAATCTGTTTGAATTGTCTAACATTCTTGCATTAGTTTTCAATGTTTAACCTTCGATATCCAACAAGGCAACTCTAGTTTCTCTATTTTTTGTGACAAATACTGATACGTCATTTTTGGCTTATAAAATCACATTTTCGTTTCACTGAAGGCCGACAAACTTCCATAGAACAAATCTCATAACCAATATCCTTGATTACTATAAGTCGAATTATCTCGTTTTAACTTAATAACAATCTGTTTGATTTCAGGTTGAGCAAATGTATTGCTGATTAAAATGCCGAGAAAGTGTTCGGAAAGGTACCAACTATATACCTTAAAATTTGATATTTTTTCTGGTTTTAGGAAAATTCACCTCCAACAATTCACTAATGGAAAATTCACCGCCACTAGCAATTCACCGTGGGAAAATTCACCACCACTAGCAATTCATCGCCATGGAAAATTAACCACCAAAATATCATGCAATTAATTTTTTCGTGCAGTGAATTTTCCTGTGGTGAATGTTGGTGAATTGTTGACGGTGAATTTACCGTATGCCATTTTTTCTAAGGATATATTTGGAAGTACCCAGTTTTCCATATTGCCCTCTAGGTCTTTCTATATAAATGATGGGATATAAGAATACTCCAAGTGTAGAGAGTACACTCCTGGATGTGTGTTTCTGTTAGGAACCCATGTTACAAAAAGAAACACAAAAACAGAAAAAATTAGAAAATTTAGGATCTCAATACTGAAATAAGAACTGAATGTCCGAAAATTACTGTTTTGATAGTTGATAGGACCTATCAACTAAAAGTTTACAAGAATAGGCTAAGCCGTCATGAAGCTTACAATATATAGGTAGATCTAAGAATTTCAGTCATGAGAAATATTCTGTACAAGATAGGAAGACTTAATGGAACAAGATACGACTCTAACCTTTAGGTGCCTTGCTGATAAGCTGGCAAATTTGTGTAAGTTTACACCTGTCAACAACAAAAACACAATGTTAACCCTGTTTAGGTAAACCATAAACCTGCAATGACGTCTGTACTAATTTCTTTGCACTTATTAGGAATATGTAGAGGTTGTAGTAAGCCTGGACTAAGTTCAATCTCATTTTTATCTTCTTTGCATAACCCACATTTTAGAGATACATAACATCATCATTCAAACCACGCTAAAATAAGTTTTTATCTCTCCTCGTTGTATGTGGTTCAGAGACCACTCTGAAGAAAGGGATGTTTGCAGAAAGCTTCTTTTGATTGCGATAAATAGCTGCTTGGGCAGCTTTCCATGATTTTTTAAAAATTGGTCAACGCTCTTTGAGTGTGAAAAAGTGCAACCGAATATTGAATAAGTCTAGAAAAAACCACTAACTCCTGACTCAATCAGGAAAATTTCAAAGTTTTAGCAAATTTCCACCATTTTTGGGAATTTTTTTCCCCAAACTTACGGTTTGGGCTTTAAAAAAAAATTCTGGTGCAATTGTTTTTCTGATTTTTCTCTAACCTTAATTTGATTTTCTAGAAGTTCAATTTATACTTTTAGGATTAGTTGACAAAATCTTTATCTTTTGGTTTGTCAAGTTATCCTTGAGAAAGATGTTTGGTACTATAGTTATGACATTCTTACAAAAATCATGAGTGAGTTAGATTTAGACTTTATCACTACTTGGTTATTATAAAACAATAACCCATTTTTTTATTATAACTAAGAGGTATGGATTCTCTCATAACCAATCTTCATAATTCCTTGTCTTTGATATACCAACCTCAGTTCTGGTAGAAATGCTACTAGTACCTATTAAAATTCCTTGAATTTCAACCTATTTAGGTAAGTTGGATAGTGCATCAATAACCTTGATAGTAGTGTTTCACAGGGATGCATCCACCCTAAATCTTGTCGTATTTGGAATGAGGATGTCCTCGGAATGCAATAATTCTGAAATGCTCCCTTGGCCCAAAAATGTTTTATTCAAAGAGGGTACGTTTTCAAGGTGCTCCTTGTCCCCTCCCTTACCACTTGCTTAATGGGGATGTTGGGGGATGTTGTGGAGTCCTTGACATATTTCAAACCGTTTCATAACTTTTTTAATAAATTTATTATCCCTTCGAAAGTTGGTTTGTAATAGAGAAATGTAATTTGCAACATACTTTTTTGAATGTGAAAGATACCCTAAGAAATTTGAGAAACAATGAACTTGTGAAAGAAGCTTTTAGCAAATAATATTGCATATTGCTAGTGTGTAATGTTGTTGCGTGGAGCTACCAACAAGGAACAATAGAGAGCAAATAATACCTTAGGCAAGACTAGTAGAATACTCAATAAACAAACAAACAAATACTCAACCTATAATTTGGAGATGTTAACTAAAGTTGTGTATATTTCCAAAACATAAGGTACAAATTCAATCCAAATAACTTGGAGGTGTTAACTAAAGTTGTGAATATTTTCAAAATATAAGGTGCAAATTCAATTGAAATAATTTGGAGGTGTTAATTAAAATTGTGCAAATTTCAAAATATATAAGTTGTGGATTCAACCAAATAACTTGGAGTGTGCATCATATAACTTAGCATTCATGTACAATATTTGGTACAATAATTTTTATATGAAATTTGTGCAACTTTAAACAATTGTATATTTTTATCAATCAGATGCTACGAAGGGGTAGTGCTTATATATCAAAATTGAAAAAATGATTAAAAAAGGTGATCCTCCTGGATCATTACATTTTATTAGTTAGGCTTGTGGTGGATGAGGGCTCGTAGTTCTTTGGCCACTTCGACTGCTCTTTTGAGTTGTGCCGGGGACAAAATGTTGGTTGGGCTTAAGCATCACACACTAAGCTCTGACTTCCAGTCAAAAATACATTTCCGTTTTGATGATCCCACAATAGTGGTTTACAATTTTTGGCCAAACTGGACACTGAAATAATTTTTTCTAACTAAATCTTCACTTTCGAGCACCTATAGCGGCTAAACCGTGAGGAATTTGAAGATGATGCAAACTAGAGTTTCATGTCGTTTTGTTTATAGATTCTATTTTTTTTTTTTCAAAATTTTGGAATCAAATTGCACTTCTTTTTCCATTTCCCTTGAAAACTAGTTATTTTTTAGAAAATAACATTTTTAAAAAGTGATGCTCACTGTATAACGCATAACATTTTTCCATGAAGGATAAAATTCTAATTCTTTAGAATTTAGATTTGTAACTCCAATATCTAGTTCTTCCACTTTGTTAGATAGTGTTTTATTGAATATTTTTTCCTTAAGCAAGTTTTGAAGTCAAACCAATTACAATTCAGAAATAGGCGGACCGTATAACACAACTTTTTTTGTATGTATCAATTTTTTTTTGTTGGATCAAGGACTTCAATATCTGGTGCACTCATACTTTTCAATTTTTTTTAATAATCTTCTATTTTTCCACATGTGCAGAACAAAGAGCTTGATTTTTGGTGAAAAACCTACATTCACTAGAAATAAAAAATAAGTATAATAATCAAATTTAATTTAATTAAAATTATACTTTTTTGGAAGCTTAGAATAAGGAATACATACTTACAAAAAAATAAATTTTAAATGAATTCATTTGATCCCCCAAAATGTAAATCAAAAGTGGTTTTTTATCAACATTTTGATAGATGTAAATGAGACTCTGTTATAGGCATGGTTTATAACTAGTGAGGTTCTATCGAAGGAGGCTTGGTCTAAGGTGGTTTGATCAAATCCTCTTCAATTGGAATCCTTTAAATGGAACTTTTCAAGGCTTAAATCATTATATTTTCTAAAAATATGTGATTTCAACAAAAATTAGGATCTCCCAGAAAGTGTAAATCACTATTGTGGCAGCACTCGTTTATGTTTTCTCATGTCACTATTATGGTTAATTTTTCAAGTTATCGAGCAAGTGTGGGCTACGTCCATCTTTTCTAAGAAAAAAAATTGATTTGCACAATCTGTCTCCGTACACAGGGAGTAGTACTTAATGTCAAAGTGAAAGACTTCTAATTGAACGTCCAATGAAGAGGCTTTTTCACGGATTTGATACTTTTTAAAATTTCAAATGATCGAGATGACTGACTATCGTCATTTTAAACGATGGAGTTTAACATGCTAAGAGATAAATTTGTCCAATGCAACTATACTATGGTTTCTTGTTCATAAGGGAATTATTAGACTATGCATTAAAGGAGAACAAAGTATTTATGTACACTTTATAGAGGGAGAATGGATAGTCATAACTGTCTTGAGAGAAGTTCCCCCCTTATTAAGGACAAAGGGTGCTCTCTTCAAGTATTAATAGATAATATTTTTGAGCTGGCCAAGTATTGGGTGGATGGTTAATAGTTGAAGAGAGATGCAATGTGGTTGAAGGTTTCAAACAACTCTTCCAAACTCTTTGCAAGAAGACATCTAGGAGACATCTATGTGTTGCTATTATTGTTATATGAGAATTCTAGTTTTAGTGGTGTACTCTATCTTTCATTATGACATAATATTAATTTTTGGTTAGATACTTTTTTAGTTTCATTTTGTAAATGTTATAGTTGTATATTTAAGGGTAAGTGCACAAAGTTGAGTCCATGAAATGTGGAAGTTTTTGCCTTAACCAAAAAATTGAAATCGACATTGAGCAAATGGGATCCTGATTTTAATAAACGGGATCTCGTTATGGTTCGGGCTCTCGAGTCTGAGACGAAACGGGATCCCAATTTTTAAAAATCAAGATCTCGTTTCCCATCGGATTCCGAACCAATGGAAAAGGCACGGGATCCCGATTTCTAAAAAATGGGATCCCGATTTCTAAAAAACGGGATCCCGATTTATATAAATCGGGATCCCATTTTTTAGAAATCGGGATCCCATTTTGTATTGCCATTTATTTAAAAAAAACACAGTTCACTGCACAGCGGATAGGACCCCGAGTATTGGCGACAATGACCCCCACAATTAGCTACAAGTACGCCCCTACACGCCATTTTTTTGCATTTTTTATTTTGAATTGAAATTTTGAAGAAAATAAATGAATTTAGCATTTTTTAAATTTATTTCACGTTTTAAGTATTTTTTAAACTGTTATTATAGAGATGAATAACTATAAAAATAGAAAAAAAAAATGCAATGAAATTTGAAGGTTTTTTAATAAAAATGAAAAAATGAACCTTGAATTGTGTTTTAGAAACAAAATTTAACTTTTGAAACCTAAATTGTTTGATTAAACCCAAAAAATTCCAAAAAAAACAAAAATTGACAAATCAAAAAGCTTTGAGAAAAAAATTGTCCCTAAAAAAAAATTGTTTAAAATGAAACCCTAAATTGAATTGGAACAAAGAAATTGTTAAAACCCTAAATTGGAATCGAACAAATCATTTTGATTTTGAAAACTAGGTAATTTGAGCTCAAAAAAATTCATTTGCATTGCTTAAATGTTTTAAATTTTATTTGCTTTGTATGGAAAAAATGATATATATTAAACTTTAGTTTGAATTTTAAATTATAATTAGATTAGAAATCAATATGTTAAAGAATAGTTAAAATTCATAAAGTTTATCTTGATGTTTGTTTGCAAATTTAGTTAGCAAATTTGTAAATCTAAGCACGTACAATCGATTCCAATTGACACTAACTTGCAAGTCTAAATTATGCCAAGGGCCACCCAAACTTCACCCTAAGTTTGCTAAACCCTAGACCCTAAACTATAAAATCTAAACCCTCAACACTATTGCATTTGAAATTTATGAACCCTAGACCCTAATCTTTCATTGGACATACCTAAAATTATGTAGGTTCAATGTCAAGAATGGGTCTATTTGGTAGATTTATGAAAACTATTTTGAATATCTAGAATGCCATAAAAGTATAATTATAACAATTCCAATTGGAAACACTTGGGTACATATATATCATATGAAATTTAAATCTAGAAAGGTGTCTTTTATATAGGAGAGTTGATAATAAATGGAAAGAGGTTTGTATGGGAATATATGTATTAAGAAAAACATACCACATGACCTCTATAGGATTTTTAAGATGTGATCCTAGATAATAATCCACCCATCCTCAATCACAATGGATTCTTTAGCAATTAAGAGAGATTCAATAACCATAAAATTACCTATATTTTGATACTATATAGATTTATGTGGAAGGATAGAAATGCATCAATAAGGAGACCAAGATGGAACCATTTAACACCTACAAGGTACACCTATTACATGGGAAAGGGAGGAGGTACATGATGATAGTTTGGAGGAACTACATGCTATTATTACAATTTAGAGATAGGAGGATGATTCATATAAAAGAAATATAATTAAATATTTATATTATTTAATATATTATATTTAATATAATATATTAAATAATATAAATATTTAATATCATAAAATATAATATAAGATTACAATTATGGATAGGTAATGTTACAATTTACTTGGGGTTTTAATGAGGATTAAGCTTAAGATTCAATTAGGTTTGTATTAAATAGTTAGGTTACAATTAGGAATATATAATAAATATTAATATAATTATAATACAAATATAAATTAATTTAAATATAATATAATATAGGAATACATTTAAGATTAGGTAAAGGTTATAATTTAATTAAGTTTCAATTAGGTTTGCAATTCAATTAGGATATGGTTAGGGGTGGGGATCATTTAGCATTCTATTATTGTTAGAGTATGGGTTACATTTAAGATTATTGTTATTTTTGTGATATGTATAGATTGATTCATTTTTAACATGATACTTTTTTTTATTAGAGGGGTAAACACTTTTGACCCAGAGCTAGATGGAACCAATGAGGCTATAGTATGACTAAATTTGGACCTCACTAGAAATCTAGATCCCCTTAAGCCATCCTATCACCTTAAATCATAAATCAATTTCTTAAGGGGTCCCAATATGACAAATTTCTTAAGGGGATCAAAGAAGTTCTTAAAATTTGGTGAAGTTGCCCAAGGCAACCAAATTTAATAATAATAATCGTGCAAGATTATAATATGAATGAGATTTCATGATCTAGGTTGGTAAGTTGAAACAAGAGTAGATCTCAATCAACTATTCCATAAGATTTAATGTTCTTCACTAACTTGCAAGTTCATTAAATATTCCAAGGGGCACCAAAACTTTACCCTAAGTTTTGTAAACCCTAAACCCTGAACTCTAAAATCTAAACCCTAAACACTAAACCATTCATTTTGTCCTTAAAGGCTCTTAATGAAATTTGGTTGCATTGGGAAACTTCACCAAATTTTATTCACTTGAGCCATGTCATTTTCACCAAGGACTTCACTAGATGTAAATCCCCTTAAGCCATCCTGTCACCCTAAGTCATAATTCGATTTTCTTAAGGGGATCAAAGAAGTTCTTAAAATTTGGGATCAAAGTTGCCATCATGATCTAGGTTGGTCAGTTGAAACAAGAGTAGATCTCAATCAACTATCCCACAAGAAAATGTTCTTCACTAACTTGCAAGTTCATTAAATATTCCAAATTCTAAACCCTAAACCCTAAACACTAAACCATTCATTTTGTCCTACCCAGGATCATAAAATGAAATTTGGTTGTCTTAGGAAAATCCACCAAATTTCATTCCCTTATGTCATGTAATTTTGTCCTAGGATCTTACTACATATATCCCCTTAAGTTATCCTATTACCCTAAACCCTAAACTCTAAAGTCTAAACCCTAAACCCTAAAGCCATCATTTTTTCTTAGGCTCTTAATGAAATTTGGTTGCCTTAGGCAACTCCACCAAATTTCATTGCCTTATGCCATGTAATTTTTTCCTAGGATCTTACTACATATATCCTCTTAAGCTATCCTATTACCCTAAACCCTAAACTCTAAAGTCTAAACCGTAAACCCTAAAGCCATCATTTTTCTTAGGCTCTTAATGAAATTTTGTTGCCTTAGGTAACTCCACTTAATTTCATTCCCTTATGCCATGTAATTTTTTCCTAGGATCCACTACATGTAGATCCCCTTAAGCTATCCTATTACCCTAAACCCTAAACTCTAAAGTCTAAAACCCTAAACCCTAAAGCCATCATTTTTTCTTTAAATTCTCTTAATGAAATTTGGTTGCCTTGGGCAACTTCACCAAATTTTATTCACTTGAACCATGCCATTTTCTCCTAGGACCTCACTAGACGTAAATCCCCTTAAGCCATCCTGTCACCCTAAATCGTAATTTGATTTTCTTAAGGGGTTCCAATATGACATTTCTTAAGGGGATCAAAGAAGTTCTTAAAATTTGGTGATCAAAGTTGCCCAAGGCCCAACCAAATTTAACAATAATAAGATCCTGCAAGATTATACAATATCAATAGTTAATTGTATTTTCATTCAAGTAACATGTGCCTTAGACATATAAATGAGGCTTACATATAATTTTATCATTTGTATTCAATTATTTAAGGCCATTTATATTGAATTTTTTAAAGGTATTTCCTAAACATGTATCTTACATCTTGAAATTACAAATCTAATGCAGGTTCACTCATATCTTAAAGATCACATGGATCCATTCAATAATATTCGCAATCCACCTCCACGCCATCCATCTCCAACACCTTCACCTCCACCTCCACCCACTCCACCTTGTAACCCCCCACCTCCACCACCTAAAATCAATGAACATGCTCGTTTGCAAGCACAAATCAATGCTTCTACTAGAACCATCCAAGATCAAATAAACATTATTCAAAATGAAGAATGTGTCGCACCTCCTGTGAGGATGTTCACATCTAGGATGAAAACCCTTGTTGATGCTGTCAAGGCTATGGATGGGATCGTAGATGAGCATCGACAATGGCTAGAGAGGAGAACTCCCGATTTTGAAAAGGAAAACACAAAGAAATGAAGATCTATGTAGTAGAGAGCCATAATAGTTTATAAATTAAAACAATGATCTTAAATAGTTATGAATTTATAAATTGGGTGAACGATGGATATTTTGTGTGATGAATTTATAAATTTGGTTCCAAATGGATATTTTTAGTGACATGAATTTATGATTTTGGTTCTAGATGGATATTTTTAGTGACACATGGATTTATGAATTTGGTGGAATTTATGAACTTATAATGAATAGTATATAATAGTATATATTTTATGACTATCTACTAGATCATGATTTCTCCTGCTGAAAAATTGTAATATATGTGTGTGTGTGTGTGTTAGACATAAAATGAGATTTTGTGAATGTTTCAAGTTTATTGTTTAGTATGTATGTGCATGTATTAAAAATTTGCATATATAGTTCTTAAATTTTGAAATTTGTATGTATGTACATAGTTTAGTTTAATGATTTGTACACATGCAAATTATGCATCATATTTTTTATTTTAAATGTACATGTACATACATTTAATTTTTAATTTTGTATGGACATGCTCTTGAGTTGAACAATCAATGTATATATATGTGCATTTCAATTAAATATATGATCTTAATATATATGTTGCTCATCCTATTTCAATTAAATATATGATCTTAATATATGTATGCACATGGACGATTTTGTATGATTTAATGCAGGTGCACATTATATCAAGCATATATGGATGATTTTAACATTGATGATATCATCAATCCACCACCTCACCACAGCCAGATTTTGCCTACTTCCTCCTCCACGCCCACTCCACCTCCACCTCCCTCCCCCTCCACCTCCACCTAATATGCCACATGCAACACCTATCGCATCTGATGAGGCTCGCTTGAGAGCATGAATAAATGATCAAGTTACATCCTTACAAATCAAATCAATGCTATGCAGAGTCAAGCATTGATTCCTCCACATGTGAGATATTTTGCATCTGCAATGCAAAACGTTGTTGATTCCATCTGTGATGATCGATTCTGATCTTGATAGGCATCGGGAGATGAGAACAAAATGAGACAATTTTATTCGATGGTCTCTCTCTTACAAACAAATATTAGACCCAAAATAATGAAAGCCCATTTAGCCCCTACTTTCTTGACTTCATTCGACAACCCATTCCACCCAACAAATCTAGAATATCCATGAGGTGGTGCATACATCCGAGATGAGTGCACATTTTGGGATCGATGGTATACGGTTTTTGATAGTCCCCCACATGCTAATTGGGAGTGCCCATTGTATTTTTTGAGAAAACTATATGTAGAGTTTTTTTTGGGGCAAAAGCCCAATTATTTTGATTTTAGATCATTTTAGGGTGTTGGTGGGGACATGCCACAACATAGATTAGGGGCAAGGATTGATCCCCGACACCCCGTGCATGCGCAACCCCTTGTTTTTGCTCCTGGTCCTCCCCTTCCTACACTTGTACATCATCAAGCTTTGGTCTCAACATTAGGTTCCCTTAGTACACTCACAGGAGACCTTGATCAACACGCTTCTGCAATAGCGAGTGGGGAGCATAGAGACGATGATGATGATGGAGGATTTTATGGAGCTTGTCTGAGTACCACTCCAGGAGTGTCGAGGCTCGTCCCCCATATATGTACTAGTTGTCATCAAGTATGCTATGGACCTGATCAGGCCACACCTAGTTCAAGTGGATGGGGAGATTTTGGTGGTTCATTTGGTCACATCAGTTCATTTGTAGAGTTCCTCATAGCAGAACATCACCCTGAGGACACTACAACATAGGTATAAATATACATCTAGATGTACGTTCATTTTATAAGAATTTTTATGGTTGTATATATCAAAGAAAAGTTTGCAATACATTTTAACAATCAAATTGTTTGGTGTACATATGACACTAACGATGCAAGGGCAATCATCTGTTCCACGAGTACATACATTGACATCGATCATACTTGGCAACCCTTATGGGGTATTTTGATTTCAATTTAAAAAATTATATATGAAATCATAAATTATTTAACTTGAGTTTTAAATTTATAATTGAATCACATATATGTTTCAAATATTCATGTTGGTTTAGGTGAGTCAATTGACATCCACGTCGATTCCTCCTAAGGGATTGTCAAGCACTTCTCCACTATCGAGCGTCATAGATCAAGGGCAAGTACATTCATATTGTAAATTTGTTTAAAGTTTACATTAGTATAGTTACAATTTTATGAGTTTTGAATTCACTAGATATATGAAACGCATGCATGCACACTTGTAAATATTATAAGCGTTAAATGTCTATGTACATGTATGTCTAGGTTGATACCACAATAAGAATGGGCATTGGGCAAATATTTGATGTTGCAGTTATTCGTGAGGCCACTGATTTCCAGGTTGTTTACAAAGCTTTCTACACAAAATGTGCAAACTTGAATATATATGTATATATTAACCTAATTAAATTGTACATGCTTTAATTTTGATCTTGTAGGACTTTGTTAGTGCAACTTTCAGCCCTGACCCAGACATAGTTACACCACCAGGAGGACATGTAGAGCAGGTTTCAGATCAAATGGTAATTTATTTATTTTTATTATATTTAAAGTGAATTATAAATTTTAAATTGAATATATACATAATATGATATTTTCACATATTCTTTTTCTTTTATAGCGTGAGACACATCTTGTAGTTTAGCATGTACAGACAGGTCCTGGAGAAGAGCCTAGTGCACAACCTCAAAATACGGTACAATTAAAATATGATAAATTCTGAATTAAATTGAATTAAAAAAATTTAATTGTAGAGTTGTACATCTAATTTCAAATTTCTTTGTCTTGTTTATGTAGATTGATTTAGAGAATTTAGAGGTTTCTTCAGGCACACCAGAGCATCCAGATGTAGATATGATGGTAATTTAATTTTATGATGGATTATAAATTAAATTGTCATTAAATCATTTTTTATTGTCTTACATCTAATTTCATCTTTCTCTTATGTACAGAGTGTTTCAGGTCATCCACATAGTCCGCATGGTGTGAAGAGATTTCTTGATTATAGAGACAATGCATGACCTAGAAACATCTGATTTTATGTGTTATATTTGTTTATTTCATGGACTATATTTCTTGTTTATCATGTACTCTGTTGGACTTTATTTCATGTGCGCTTAATATATTGGTTTCATGCACTTAATATGTTACATAAATTATGGACTTTATTATTGTTTGAAATTTTAATTTACACATGTACATTTATGCATTTTATGTTCATAGTCAAGACATTAATATAGGACATTGATGTGAAATTTAGTGATCTCATACATGGATTAATATAGGACATTTTAATATTTACAATAATCAGTCAATAAATCATAATTTACAAACAAAAGCAATCTATTTATATACCATAAATTTAGGGTCTAAACCTGAATTGCATTAAAATATGGGTCAAGTGGACATGGATCTTATGCTTAAAATGTGTAGATGCACTTCCAAAATCTACATAAGTTATTATTTTAATATTATTTGGAAATAATCATGTGAATGTAAAGTCTTTGGATTACTGCATATTTAGATTAATATCAAGTTGGTAATGAAAGTCTTTAACATGTCAAATTTAACTATAGGAAAAATTGAGAACATTTCAAAAAGGAAAAAAATAGTTATAAAATCAAAATAATCTTCAACTATAATAATGATTGCTCAAAATACACATGAATTAACACTGTACATGAATAGTAGAAATCTTCCAACATAAAAAATCTTCAATATTTTTTAAAAAATTAAGAACATTTCAAAAAGGAAAAATCACTAATATTCTATTTTATTCAAAATTAACATATATATGTAAATAAATATTAAAATTTTAAGGCTTTACTAAAGGTTTTATTGTACAAAAATATAGCAACTTAGGATTAAGGTTAGGGTTATAGGATAAAGCTTTGGGTAAAGGTTAGGATTAGGACACAACTAGAGTTAGGGTTAGGTTTCAATTAGGGTTAGATACAACAAGGCTTAGGGATATGATTAATTTTAGGACAGGGTAAGGGTTCAATAAGGGTTGGGTTCTAATAACGGTTAGGGTTAGGGTTCAATTAGTATTACAATTAGAATCAGGGTTCAATTCTAACTCTAATTAAAATTCTAATCCTAACCATAACAATACCATAGAAGATTAGAGAATAAAAGCATTAATAAATACTATAAATAATAGTTCATCTAACACTAATTTATAAGTTGTCAAAACAAATAATGACGTCTTAAGGGGGTGTCTAAAGGGGTCATAATAGAACGTCTTAAGGGGATGTCTTAAGGGTTATAATATGTCTTAAGGGGATGTCTATCATAATAGAATGCTTAAGGGGTTATAATATGTCTTAAGGGGATGTCTAAAGGGGTCATAATAGAACGTGTTAATTAAGGGGATGTCTTAAGGGGTCTTAAGGGGATGTCTAAAGGGGTCATAATAGAACATGTTAATTAAGGGGATGTCTAAAAGGGTCATAATAGAACGTCTTAAGGGGATGTCTTAAGGGGTTATAATATGTCTTAAGGGGATGTCTAAAGGGGTCATAATAGAATGTGTTAATTAAGGGGATGTCTTAAGGGGTCTTAAGGGGATGTCTAAAGGGGTCATAATAGAACATGTTAATTAAGGGGATGTCTGGGGTCATAATAGAACGCCTTAAGGGGTTATAATATGTCTTAAGGGATGTCTAAAGGGTCATAATAGAACGTGTTAATTAAGGGGATGTCTTAAGGGGTCTTAAGGGGATGTCTAAAGGGGTCATAATAGAACATGTTAATTAAGGGGATGTCTAAAAGGGTCATAATAGAACGTCTTAAGGGGATGTCTTAAGGGGTCATAATATGCCTAAATATATAGAATATTGATTTGATACATAGAAGTACATAAAGTATGTTTAATTTTGTAAGTATGTATGTACATATATGTCATCTCAAAATGATGTTTACAAAATTTGATATGCCATCTCAAGAACATCTCAAACTCGTGGCTAGAATGTAGTAGGTCTTCACACCACCGACATCAAAAGGTACAAGCAATATCAATGAAATCATCAAACATACATATTTTAATTTATATAAAACTATCTATATGTACATAACTCAAGTACTGCATTTAAAAGTATTCCACACATGTTTGTAGGTTGAATCTAGGCATCCTCTCCTTTTTGTTTCAAAGTATGAGATCAATGCAATGATGGCTTTAGGATACAAAAAATGACAATAAATAAATTTTAACTATTAATGTCCAAGCAATATCAATATGTAATCAAAACATGTATTTAAATATAATTTAACTAGTAATTACCTATTTTTACCAAGTATTCCATGTTGTCTAGGTTGAATTTGCATGGTCTATATCCTTTTTGTGATTATGCCTCAAGGATATATAATAGAACAATTTAAATAAATTTCAACTAATAACACACTTGACCAATGTCGAAACATGTATTTAATGTATTTAAAAGGACAAAATAAAACTAAAACTATATTTACCTGTATTTACTTAATCCATTGTACCATCTGCATCCTCTTTTTTTGCAATGCATCTATGATTGCCTCATGCTCTTCCATAGAAATTGACCATAGTAATTTTTTGAAGGTCTTCCACGATAGCGCTCTAGTTTTATATTTGTTGCCACCACCAAATGTGAATAATGCGTAATCTTTTTATTTGTTTCATAGTCTTCGAATGCAGGTAGACCATTCTTTCTTCTCAAGTATTTTCGTAGCCAAGTGCCAAAAACCACCACCGATCCTATTGGAAAACATGTTCAAAAACCACCATCAAATAACTTCTCAAAATTTACTTAAGGGGATCAAAGACTTGTTCTAAAAAATTGCTTAAGGGGATCCAAAACTTGTTATCAAAATTTGCTTAAGGAGGTGTCTTAAGGGGATCACCGTACCTGTTGGATAATGAAAGCCATCATCATCTTCTTGAGGTGTTAACAACTTATGTTTACTTTCCACACAACAAGCCAACCAATACTCTGTTTGCTCTTCATTCCCCTCAGGTGCAATAACTACATACACATGTCCTGCCAACAAAATTCGATTTAATAACTTGTGCATATCCATATAACTAATTTAGTATTAAAAAATAACTTATTAAAGCAAAATAAAATGAAATAAATTAAATTAAAATTACCTTCTTGTACAAGGTCTGAAACACGATCATAATCTTTAGATGCAAACAATTGATCATTTTCTTCAATACTTCTTTCATATTGATTATGTGCTTCTACAGGTGTCAACGATCTTTGCTCCCACTGTTCAACCCATTCTATATTTTCACAAGCTTCACAATCTCCTGAGATACAAAAATGGAAAAAACATGCAAGCTCCCTTGTCCAAATAGTCCATGTGCTTGTTGTCGCACTCGTAAATGAATGCCATTTAGTAGATCCACTAATTGTCTCACAACCAACTCTAGATACAATGTTTTCTTCTTCCACCAACCAAAAGAATCGATGAACTGTAGAGTAATCACTCGAACTAGGTGCAGATAATCTACTAATACACCAATCCACAATCTCATGTGCATTTTAAAATTTTACTGAATCCTCAAATTTTAATTGTTCTCTAGTGAGAATTCTTTTGACACACGCATCAGCTCCATCATGTTCTCCTTTACCATGCCCAGCTTCAAAAAAACTCCATATATGTTGGACATTAAGTTCCTTGTGAACCCTACTTAACCAATAGAACATTCTAGCATTTTTGAACTGCCCCATACAATTATCTGACCATATGAGGTGTTCTTTCATATGGAATCCTCTTTCTTTTAAATTTCTATAAAATATACTAAAGCAATATTGAACAAACTCTAATGAGTGTAATCGATTGTCACTCAAATAAAAATGATACTCCCTCAAAACTTTTCTATCATCCTCAGTGCTATCATCTGCATGTCTATAAACAATATGGACAAACATAGCTACTTGCACAAAATTATAATATTGAGATTGAATTTCCTCTTGCGGAGCGAGAGTATAATTCTCCGCAAAATCAACCACTGAAAGTATAGTACCAATTGAAAATGTGTTTCTACATGCGTGAAATTGGCCATCAAGCCATCGAGCATGTTCAGAGTGCATAACATATTTTGGTACAATTTTATTATTAAATTCACTCATAAATGCATGCACACTAACTTTTTCTGTAACTAAATCACAACGCCCTATTTTTCCATCTTTTAAAGAATAGTGAACATTCCTAAATCTTTTGACGTCTACTAATTGTTGTCCAAAATCATGATCAACACTTTCATGCAAACAAATTTTAAAAATGAAAGATTTCCGCAGTTAATGCATTGTCCAGAAATACAAGAACTTAAATAAAATAATTTATCATTAGATTTTTCACAAAACAAACCTGAAATAAACTCTCTTATTGCTTCAAGTGGCATATCAATACCACAATCCTGTATAATCATGTTAGAATGCAAGGTACAACGTATATATCGAAAAACATCATAAAAATAATGAAATTGAACATGTATTTTACAACAATAAGATATTCGTTGCTTATTAATTTTTACATACCAGGGTTTACATTTTTCAAAAGACCTTTGACTTATTTTAATATTACCAGGTAACACTGAATCGCTACAAAATTTTCTATAAAATTCAGTTTGTGTTGTATCTAATAGGTGTTTTGCATGAGGATCACGAACTTTGGACCCCACCCTTAATTTTAAAACATCTCTAGCATTAGATGAAACCCTAGTATTATCATGCCAATATTTTTCAATCAAATATTTAATTTCAACATTCAATTTTATATCAGACCTCGGTAGTCGTCCACTGAAACTCCAACATTGATTGATAGGATCATTTTCTATATTTTCTCTTCTTTTTGCCACTCTTAGTAATGTTTTAGGATGTATTTTTAAAACTTCACTAATATTGCTTACCATTCTTTTATCCAAATTTGTTTTATTAACTATAGCAGTAGTTATAGCTCTTCTTGCTGCGTTTTTATCTTTAGATCGACTATTTTTCCCAATAGATTGAATGGCACTAGCAACAGTAGACATAGCATATTTTAAGGATTGATCTTTTCTTTTTGGTTTAACATAAAAGCCTAACCTTTTCATTAATTTCCTCATTTTTTGCATTCTCATCAATTGCATCATTAGTTGACATTGAAATGCAATTTTTTTACAATAAAATAATTTGGTGTATATTCTATTCGCATGTGTTCTTATTTGCCTCCAAGAAATTTGATCAAGAAGATTATCGAAAACACCACTTCCAATTTAAAAAAAAGTATTTTCATTAAATTCAACATCACATTCTAGATTTTCATCTTCATCTTAATTTTCATTTACATTTTCATCTTCATTTTCATCAACAAAACGGTTTTCATTTTCATTTTCATCAACAAAACGGTTTTCATTTTCAATTTCATCTTCATTTTCATTAACAAAATGGTTCTCATTTTCATTTTCATCAACAAAACGGTTTTCATTTTCATCAAAAATATATGTTTTGTTTTCATTTTCAAGAAAATGATCATTTTGATTTTCATTTGCAACAAAATATTTTTCTTTTTTGTTTTCAACAAGTTCTATAAAAGTTTCATCTCTCTGAATATAGTCAATGTCAACATCATTATATCCAACATCTTGTAAAACTTCTACATACAAATTTACCATTTCACTAACATGTGGATTTGAAGACATACCTGGATTTGTGAATATTGAAACATTCTCCTTAACATTCAAAGAGGGATTTGAAGACATAGTAGAACTTGTTTGTATAATCATATTCTTCTCCAAATTGACTCCTTGCAAATTAGCTTCATCTAAAACTATGGTATCTTCAATGTTCTCATCTTCAATAGTTGTTGAATTGGTTGCTCCACCATCGTTCATTGATTTCAATCTCATTCTTCTTTCTCTTTGTCTTTGTCTCTCTTTTTCTCTATTTGCTTCAACTTCTTGAGGAGTCAATGTCTTTCTTCTCTTATTACGAAGTTTATCTCCCATAATTATAAAATTTTCAAGCACAAATGAATGTTAATAGTGAAATACTTCAAAATATTCAATCCAAATTGGAAGTTGAATACTTATTACGACAAAATTCTTCCTCTTGTGTTCCTAAAAACAATAAAAAACTACCACAATTCCACTTTAAAAATTGTTTTCTTCATGCTTCTTTTGAAAAATTCAATCCATATTGCAAATTGAAACCTTTTGTTCCTCCAAACAGGCACAAAAATAACACAATTTCACTTCAAAAATGGTGTAGATGATGCTGCCATTGATAAAATAAACCAAAAATCAAATTCACCACCTGTAAATACAATAACTTATGAAAAATAATTCATTTTAAGTGCTCTCAGCCGTACATATGAGGTTGCAAAGTTGCAGATTTGACAGTAATTTTGCACAGTGTTTTTAAATCAAATAAATGGAATCCCGTTTATAAAATGGGATCCCACTTATTGTAAAACAAGATCCCGATTATAAAACGGGATCCCGGTTATTAATAAGCGGGATCCCGCTCTATAATCGAGATCCTGTTCATCAACATTGAATGTCAGAGCCATTGTAAATGGAACGAGATCCTGTTTATGAAACGGGATCCCGTTTATGCTCGTTCCATTTACAACGGTCAGAATGCTATTGGATGGGAACGGGATCCCGATTATAGCACGGGATCTCGTTTTATAATCGGGATCCCGTTTTTTTAAATTTGAATTTTGTTTTGCATTGTGGGTGGGTTTTTGCCAAGTTTTTTGGTTCGGAAAAAGCATTGGAAGTTTGAACCTAGGCCTTCAACCTAGTTTGACTTGCAAGTTGAAGGCCCTAACAATGTCAAAGAAAAATACCGACTTTGGGCATATGGCTGACGAACTTTTTGCAAAATTTTCTGACGAAATTAAAACCCATTTTAGATGAAACAATGTAGATTCTAAATATGTAATTTGTTTTGCAATTGAATTATTTTTTCTATTTTTCAATTAATTTCTAATAAAATTGGTCCATAAACTTTAAATATCAGAGTTTTTACTATTTTAATAACTTTTGATCAACATAACATTTTGACAAACGGATTGCACGAGAGAAAAATTCAGACAATTCTTTTCAATTTGAAAAAAAAAATCAGAAAATGATAAGTTTAGGTCATCTTATGCATGTTGTACATGACGATTTTTCAAAACGACAAATCTGCCTAATAAAAAATTAACAAAAAAAAAAATTCAATAAAAAATTACAAAAAAATATCAAGAGCAAGCTTCAGTGAGTCATAAAATTTTTTCCAAAAGGATTTAGAAAAATATGATAAATTAAGTCAAAATATGGATGTCGTACACGTGCATGGTATGGTAAAAAAAAATGACTTTTAAACAGTGGTTTTTAGAAATGCCTATTAAAACTCAATTTGTACAATCTGGGTATTGAAATAAATTACATCTTTGGAAACTAGACTCCGAGCACTACATTTTATGATTAGTGATTTTTTTTAAAATTTCATCTCTAAGTGCTTCAAATTTTAAGGTCAAATGTGTCAAATACTGAAAATCAGGGAAAACACTTCCACTTTTTGGCCAAAAAGTGGACTCAACTTCTTGCACACACCCTTAATATAATATTAAAACTATAACATAACATCTACAAATTTAGGTTGAGAATGATTTTTTTTATATATAATTTTTTAAATATAAATATTATGTATATTCAAAATCTATTTTAGATAATAGAAAAATAAATAATTTTGTTGGGAAATGATAAATGTTAATTTTAGAAAAATTAAATGTTTAAAAAATAGATAATAGTATGAGGGTACTTAGAAAATTATGTTAGATGTCAAATGTTTATTTGCTAATAGTGGAAGATTATCAATGATGCTTAGATAAATTCCTTATAATTAGTGAACACTAATCTATTGCTCTAGGTAATGTCCATCGCTGTGAATTTGATCATGCATGTGCAAATTTAAAATGTTCTTGACAATCTAATTTCTATTCCTCCTTTCTTTTTTCTTCAAAATCTTGCATTGATGATGTTAAAAACCTTCACACAATTACATCTAGAAATATTGTAAGCAATACTATGGAGTGTGGTAATGTCATAAATCACAAAGATAGTGTGGAGGTGGTAATGGCTACCACACATTGTTGCATGGCAATAGGCCCCCTCCATTAGGAGAAATCATGGTCTTATGACTAGGCACTCAAAAGTCTATCACTATAAAAAAAAAAAAAAATTAAATACAAAATTATACTATTTAGGACATTGGATGTGTACCCATTGTAAACACCTAAAATTGACCGTCATCATTATTTGATTATTTCCTCTAAAATTGATTGAATATAACCCTAATTATTCGAATAATTATCTATTTTTATCTCCTTATTAATTAAATAATAACTTATTATTTAATTAAAAATTATTATTCATCCACTATTCATCACTTTTCACTTTCACTTAGTTCTAGCCTAAACCATTTTATCATTCCTCTCATATAGTCCACCTTATATAAATAAATCCAAATGGACTCTTATCCTCATCCACAAAAATCAATAAATATTGTATTTAATTAATTTATCTATTTTCCTCCACTTTCTATTAAGTAGGATAAAATCAATTAGCCTCTTATTCCCCCACTTGCACATTCCAAATATCAATCAAGATCCCTTCAAATCATGCACATCCCTACATGTGTACATAAGGATGGCCCTTTGTACATGTGACGTGGTCTTGGATCAAAGGACTTGTCCATCCCTTAAGAGTACTCCAAAGTACCCCTTCCGTCTTTTCCACCCAATCTTTCCAAGGAGAATCTCCATGCTTGTTTTCCTCCTCACTTCCTCTCCATCTCCTCCTACCAAATGATTCCACTTGTTCTCCTCTTATCTCCCTAGGGATCTCAACCAATATGAGCCACTGAATTCATCTTTTAATCCTATCCATCCATTGGTTTCTCCAAGAATGTATAAATTGAAGATCACCCATAACCATTAAAAAAAACACATCACCTCTTATGCAACCTTCTGTTGTTGTCAAGGGCACTCACATCAATATTCCTTGAGCACAACCACCATTCCATGGTGCAACAAGGGTTAGTTTGTGAGAACTTAGTTTGTTTTCATTTAAATTTGCTAATTCTTTGCTTAATCTAAGTATTACATCTAATTGTGGATAAATAGGTTAAATAGTTACTTCATTTGCATGCTCACTTGTTCATATACACAATCCCTACAAAAAATAGACCAATAAATGTCAAATACTAGTATTTATGTTAGAAATAATTAAGATCAATTAAAGTCATGATATTACCACACTTCATAGTATTGCTTACAATATTTCTAGATGTAATTGTGTGAAGATTTTTAACATCATCAATGCGAGCAATAGATTAGTGTCCACTAATTATAAGGCATTTATCTAAGCATCACTAATATTCTTTCAGTATTAGCAAATAATCATTTTACATCTAGCATAATTTTCTAAGTACCCTCATACTATTATCTATTTTTTAAACATTTAATTTTTCTAAAATTAACATTTATCATTTCCCAACAAAATTATTTATTTTTCTATTATGTAAAATAAATTTTGAATATACATAATATTTATTTAAAAAAATTATATTAAAAAAAAATCATTCCCCACTTAAGTTTGTAGATGTTATGTTACATTTTCACTAATACATTAAATATACAAATATAACATTTACAAAATGAAATTAAAAAATTATCTAACAAAGTATTAATATTATGCCATAATGAAAGATAGAATACACCATTAAAACTAGAATTCTCATATAACAATAATAGCAACACATAGATGTCTCCTAGATATCTACTTGCAGGGTTTGGAAGAGTTGCTTGAAACCTTTATATCTCTCTCCAACTATTAACCATCCACCCAATACTTGGCCAACTAAAAAATACTATCTATTAATGCTTGAAGAGAGCACCCCCCGTCCTTAATAAGGGGGAACTTCTCTCAAGAAAGTTATGACTATCCATTATGTGAAAAATACGCCTCCTCTATTGGTGTTGTGAAACCCAATAATAAATTCACTATTGTTTAAACTCAGGAGTTTGAATAACATAAGTTAAATTACTGAAACAAAGAGTTAAAGCATGCACAACACCATTCACTGAAATACTGAATGCAACAGAAAATTAGAGAAAACTAATCACACTTGACACAGTGATTTACCTTGAAAAACCCCTAATTCTGGGGAAAAACCAACATTCAATGAGAGATTTTATTATAACAGAAAAGAAGAGATTTACAATAACTGCCAGAACTTGGCATCCATAGCAATACTACAATCCTGGATAATATTTCTACTCCTCCTTCTGATCACTCCAATCTCCCTTTCTCTTGTTTCATTCCTGCAAAAAAGACTTAATCTGTATCTACAACACTCACATAGATTTCCCTTTTATAACCTCTCATCACCTACGGTGGAGTAGAGATTAATGAAGAAAACAAAGTAAAGCTGTTTGCTAAAAAGGAAATTTGCCAAACTTGGCAAGTGCGTTGCAAGATAAGGAAGATAAAAAAGCAGGAAAGTTAGAGATGTTTATCTCCACAACCGCTCCAACCTGGGTGACACGGTTCCAGGCTGGAGACACCTCCGAGCTACGTTTTCAACACATTCTCCCTCTATAAAGTGTACATAAATACTTTGTTCTCCTTTAATGCATAGTCTGATAATTCCCTTACGAACAAGAAACCATAGTATAACTGCATTGGACAAATTTATCTCTTACCATGTTAAACTCCATCATTTAAAATGGCGATAGTCAGCCGTCTCCATCGTTTGAATGTTTAAAAAGTATCAAATATGTGAAAAACCCTCTTCATTGGACGTTCAATTAGAAGTCTTTCACTCTGACATTAAGTACTGCTCCCTACGTATGGAGACAGATTGTGCAGATCGATTTATTTTTTCTTAGAAAAGATGGATGTTGTTGGCACTTGCTCGATAACTTGAAAACTTAATCGTAACAGTGACACAACAAAATCAGATTTTTGACCGGAAGTCAGAGCTTAGGGCAGCTCCCCATGAGGCTGCTTAGCTTATTTTGGCTAGCAGCCACTGCTTAACTTATTTAAAAATTATTTGTGGAGTTGGTGGCCCGATGAATAGTTAATTTTGCAACTTATTTTTCACTAGTCAATTTAAATTTGTATTTATAATATTTAATAATAATTTGTGCAATTAAAAATTGAAAAGAAACATTGAAAACAAATATTAAAAAAGAGGGAAAGAAATTTGTGGAGCCATGTGGCATTTTTGACCTTATGCAGCTGCTGCTTATTTTCAGCCTCCTTTTTTGTAGAGTTTATTTTCAATTCTTAAGGAGTAGCTGCACAAAAAGATTTCAAATTATCCTTTTCTTGTAATATTTTTTGCATGGGAACACTCCAGCTGCTTAAAGTGTTTAAACAGCTATATGAAAACATAGAGCTAATGTGTGATACTTAAACCCATCCCAAAATGTTAAAGTGGTGACCCATGAAGAAACTAAGAACCTCCATATTATTTCTGATGATGCCATCTTTGAGCAACGTCACATCTGCTTGAGGTCCTCGTTCTACTGAATAGCGGCCACCTCTACGATGCCAGCTAAACTTTCATCATGCGGGCTTTTATCAAATCCTTTGATCGCGCTGATTGCATGAGCTTTCCAGGTGTCTCATGCAAAGTTTTGCACCGCCAACTTACCCCAGCTCTTCCGTTCCATCAGAGGTGTGCGATCAACTTTCTGTCATGGATGTGTCATCCATTAAATACGTTGCTCCTTACTATCTTCCATATCGCGTTCACCACTTCTCTTGACGCGTGTTGAATAATTGCCGAATTTGCATAGGAGAGTCTTTGCTGCAACATTCACAATTTATCCTGTTTATTTG
Organism: Sequoia sempervirens; assembly: GCA_007258455.2. Lineage (NCBI taxonomy): Eukaryota > Viridiplantae > Streptophyta > Pinopsida > Cupressales > Cupressaceae > Sequoia > Sequoia sempervirens. The sequence continues at coordinate 267,018 of VDFB02168118.1, forward strand.
CATTTTGCTTTGTGTTCGGGTAGGCTATCGTTCGCATTTATAATGGAGACTTGCATTGTTTTGGTAAGGCCCGGCTTAAACATCACACACTAAACGTTTGACCGCTTAGGTGGATGTTGTGGGGCCCTCTTCAACCATCTCGCTTCCGTTTCTGTTAGTCTCCTGCAGTTACATGGATTCCGGTAATGTGTTTAAATTATTTCTCCTGCCCACGTGAATGCTGGTAAATGTGTTTAAATCATTTCTCCCGCCCACCTGCACTGTAGAATCCTGCGTTGCACTCATACTAAACAGGTTTCCAACTCTATGTACAAGGATTATTCAAACATTACAGTTGGATATGCTCTGGTAAACATGGATGCGAAATATGGAAGCACGCCAACTGTGTGACAGGATGCCTCAAAGAAATGTGGTCTCATGGAATGCTTTGATTGCAGGATATGCACAAAATACGTTTGCTGAAACAGATTCAGAAACTTTCAATCAAATGGAACTCGAAGTGGAAAGTTGGACTTTACAATCTTTGCCAGCATCCTCCCTGCCTGTGCCACGATGGGAGCTTCAGAACGGAGCATGGACATCCATCGCAGGATGAAGGAAAGATGAATTTTGTCAGATGTAGCCGTAACTTCCCTGGTAGACATGTATGCAAAATGGGGAAGCATAGACAAGGCACGTGAACTGTTTGACATAATGCCTCCAAAAAGGTTGTTTTCATGGAATGCCCTGATAGCAGGATATTCACAAAATGGATTTGTTGAAGAGGCTTCAGAAACTTTCAAGCAAATGCAACTAGCAGATGTAATGTCGGACTCTACAAACTTTGTTAGCGTCCTTGCAACTTGTGCCGAAATGGGAGCTTTGGAACAGGGTATGGACATCCATCAAAGCATAAAGGATAGGAATTTTGTCAGATGTAGTATTTGCAACTGCTCTGTAGACATGTATGCAAAGTATGGAAGCCTACACAAGGCAGGCGAACTGCTTGACAATGTGCCTCAAATAAATTTGGTTTCATTGAATGCCATGATTGTAGGATATGAACAAAACACACTTCTGGACAAAGATTTACAAACTAAATGAAATTAGTTAAACATTATAGATGGAAATGCTCTAATAGACACGTATGGAAAATGTGGAAGCATAGATAAGGCACGTTAATTGTTTATCAAAATTCCTCAAAGAAATGTGATCACATGGAATGAGCTGTTTGCAGGATATGCATAAAATGGATTTGGTGAAGATTCTTTCAAAATGTTTGAATTTACGAAGCATTTGGGAATATATACTAATATTATAGTATATAAGCTTTTTTGTGTTCTATGTGCATTCAGCCATTCAAGTTTATTGGAGGGTTGTACGTATTTCAATCACACAAGTAACTCTTATTGCATTACACCTACAATTGATCATTGTGTGCATAGTTGAGCTTTTTGCCTATGTTGAGTATCTTGAGGACACCCTAAACTTTATCATTAAGATGCCAATGAAACCTATGGTAGTTGTGTGGATGTGTTTCCTTGGTGCTTACAAATCACATACAAATATATGTTTAGGGGTTATTAAGACTTAAAAACAAAAAAAGGCTTTAATATTGCAAATGAAGCTAGTTTGGAAAGATAGCTTTGATAGAGAAATTCCCATTAAGGGACTCTTAAGACTTATTATAATTAATTCAAGCAACAACCTCCCATACTTAAATTATTTAAACCTTAGATCATTGAATCTTGCAAAGAGCCATAGGATAGTGGTTTCGATCTAGGCAATTATAATTTACTTCAAAGATTTTTGCTAATACATCCTTTGATTTATCCATGGGGTTTAATAGTTAGCTCTTAATAAATTTTGATCTATGTAAGCCTACACTTTATTGGTACCTTAGGAGTGGCCTTCCCATCAAGAAGGTTTTCGAATAGGGAATGCATGTAATATAACCTTGTACTTGATAATGCATTGAGACACATTTTATATATTTTTCACGCTTTTCCTTACAAGTCTTATTCACAAACCATATTTCTATAATCACTTCCCTAGTTCATGATTCATTGAAGTGCTTGATCTAACGTATTTTAAGTGTTGGAAGTAATTTGAAAAAAATATCAAATTCTTGTTCTTTAATATGGGATTACTATATAGCTATTTTTTTTTATGAAATTGAGTAGAACAATCATGTGATTCTATTCACTTTTGAAGCTCATCATATGCTACTTAAAATTCACATCTACACTTATTTGGAAAGATAACAGCCATCCTAATAATGTAGGATTATGTTATTCTTTTTCCTTATTAATAGCCTGCAAAGCTAGCTAGAAACATGTTGTGCCTTGCATACACGTGCACCATTTTCCAAAAAAACAATGATGAGTCCTTTATCTATTTGCAAGCTTATTGATCAAATGTTCTTCTAGCTTGAAGTGTTCTAGTTTTCCTTGGTTCTTGATGAGTTGGTTACATTGTAAGATCTAAATTTTCATGCTAGTTAGAATTTTTTTCCAATACATGAGGTATTAGTTTTTTGGTGTCAGGATATGATTGGGGTTCTCAGATCCACCTCTTGTTTGTATTTTCTTTCCTTGCTATTCTCTAAGTTACTATATAGTTAGAATTCTTGATTTTAGTATTTATGGAGATCTTTTATGCTATGTTACTATTTGTTCATACATTAGAAAAGTTTATGTTACTATTTGTTCATACATTAGAAAAGTTTCTAAGTGTTCACCATGATATTAACCCCTTTAAACTCTCAAAAAACCATTAAATAGTCCTATAAATGGCTTGGAAGTTGTTTTGGAGTATTTACAACCTTTACAAACCCTCCTTGAAGTATTGAAACCCTTTATTATCTTTCAAAATAACATTTTTTGTCAAGAATTTAAATTTAAAGAATGATAAGAATGTAGTTTAGAATGAGGGTTTGAACAATGATCATTGGATATATGTCCTACCTTGAAAACACTATAAAGATTCCCTTTAGTAGATCACTAATTACATTATATTTTCTCAATAATTTTGTGGCCAAAATTGATAGTTTGGTATGTGTTGCAAACTTTCACCTAGCTATAATGATAGAGCTATAATTGTCAACTAGGATCCACAACCCTTATAAAAGTTATACGAGGAGTTTTTTGGTGTCTGACACCGAATACAAGGTCTAACACATGTGATCTATGATATCAAACTCCCCCTACGGTTGTTGAAAAGAGACAACTAGATTATTACTGTGTTTAGTGTTGGAATGTGGAATTTTTTTTGAAACATCTTTTTTGGTTGGATTTTAACCTTAGGATTAACTAATTGTAGTGATTTACAACCCCATTTTGAATCTCAATGCTAAGGAAGCATCATACTTGTAAAAACCATTTATTTCTACATGCAAATATTGAAAGAAGCTTATTTCATATTAATCAACATTTCACCATTAGAGTGTAAGTATGGTTGTGGAGAGAAATAAAATTGTTTATCATTTTTACATGAGTGTTCTACATAGTAAAGGTGGTTTTTTTCTTTGGTTGGTTAACATTCAACACTAATAGAAATTGAAAATAACCTTGACAAGTACTGTCACCAAACCCTAGATAGTGACTTATCTCTTCCTTACCAACTCTATGATTATAAAGGGAAGTGTGAAAAATCATTCCTCACAAGGGTAATATTCTACTAATAAAGAAGAAATATATGTCACAAAACCAAGTGGAATAGTTAACACCATTTGAGAACAACCATGTTGTTGACAATAAATGATATCTAGCGACTATTACTACAACAATAAGATAGTAAGTTAACCTAATAAATAATGCAACCCAATAGAGCTTAGTTGCTTAGCCCATAAATATACCATAAAAAATAATTCTTCACTCTACAATAACACTATCAAACATATGCACAAGATCTTATATAAAGACTAATGGACTATAATCTTGCTTAGGCTATCCTAATAGCATCATGGTGGATATTACACTTTTTGTATATTTTTTATGGTATCCATAGAGCTATTATTGACACTAGGAATTGTCAAGAGGGAGTTGGAGACAACAAAGAAGAATATAATTAAGTTGATTTTATGATGGAAAGACATAAAATGAAGTCATGCATTACTTCTATAATTTATATGTCTCTTATGAACATGAGTTATAACTCTTTCATGCCATCCAGGAGTACCAATGTTTCCATAAGATAACAATCATACTCTAGGTTATTGTCATAATTAGACTAGACACTTATTTAATTTCCTATGTATTATCATTTTTCTATCATAGATAATGTAGTGTCGAAAAATGTCGTTCGTGACAATTTCACACTTGTTTGGGTGCTCCTTGTTAAATAAACCTTAATGATGCCTTGATTTAGTGTTGTAATGTTTCTAATCCATTCACATTAGGTCTTGGGACCTTGTATACTAAATGAACTTAATTGTACCTTGTTTAGGGTGTTGTAAAGTGTTGTACCACACTTTCACACTAATCTAGGGTTTTCATTATTAATTGGGCTTCTTTATGCCTTATTTGGTCTTATTTTGCATCCACAATTCTTAATTAATGTATCTTTTTGAGGATAATCTTGACATAAACTAACATCCAATCATAATTCATGTCTTTTTAGGTTGTGTGGCCCATATTTAGTGATCTGGGACTCATGCCACCTTGAGCGTATGAGTCCCTCCTAGGTTTTAGGGCCTCAATTCTGATTTTACATGAATCTAAGAATTTTGGAAAATGGTGTCCCATAGTTAAGCCCAATGGGACTCATAGGTGCCACTTTTGGTGTATGAGTCCCATGTGGCCCAAAATTAAATTTAATTCAAATTCTTAGTAGGATTTTATCCTCCTAGATTTGATGTCAGCTTATAGTGTTGTAATTTCGGGAAATTTGGCATAAACAAGTATAAATACAAGGTTATTTCACTCATTTTCACCTAATACTTTCATGAGAGCATTCTAATAACAAATTGGAGCATTCAATCATTTACAAGAGAAATCAAGAGCATTCAAAAGTTGATTATCAAGCATTTAGGAGCATTATTCAAGTATCAAGCATCATGTCAAAGTCATCATGCATCATGTTTGTTTTTGAGCTAACAATTGTGATGTAGGGTTTTATGATTCAAGCAAGCACTCAAATCAAAATCTATCACATCCAAGCAAGAATCAAGATTTGCATCCATTGGATCCATTTCATGCATGTTTGCATCACTTTATTTGTAGGGTTTGGTGAGTTGTAACATTGTATTTTTTTCATTCATCATTCCTTCATTTCATTACAAGGTTTGATTACCAAAATGGGGTTTGACCAAGGAAAAACCCTTTCTACTAACAAAACAACATTTTCCCCTCTCTTTAGTGTGTGATTTGTAGATCTAGGTTGAAGACATATTGAAGAAAAAGTTTGGAGAAAGTGTCAAAGTGTTCAAAGTTTTCACCTTGTTTCAGATAACATTAAAGGACTTCTACAATGCAAAATTTGATAATCTAGACCCCGAAATCAAGTTGAGAAGATCAAGAAAATGTTGAAGAGTAGATTTAGGTCTTGATTTTTTGGAAAAGTCAAACTAGATTGATACGCCACTTCTGCCGTATGAGTCCTAGTACAATGAAAGTTGCAGTTTTCAGGAGTTCCAGACATATTTCTATTAGATCTCTATTCCTACCCAAAAACCCTAATATGGGAATAAATCGCCCAAACTGGCATATAAGTCCCAAGATACATTAATTTCAATATTTTAGCATTTCAAGTTTTCATTCAAGCTCCTACAAGTTTCCAGGTGCACCTCTTTGATCTCTCAGTTTGACATTCTGTTTTGCATTCATTTCTAGGTCATTTAGTGAAGTCTTGCATATCCTTAGGTTTTTTCATTAAAACTTACATAACTGAGGACCTATTCCAACGTGCAAATGCAAAAATAGTGCCACCCCTTCTTGTAGATAAGGTTATGACCACATAGTTCATGCACCCACTATTCATAGCAGAGCATATGGACCTGTTCGAGCCTTATGTGAGGCTCAGGGGAGCATATGTTGGCATATCCAGGTGCACTGAGCACACTGAGGGTTAGGTATTAGCACTGACAGTGGAATTAGAGGAGGCTCAAGCAACTCAGAGATCTAACAAAGAGGCTATCTTACAGTTAGAGGTCAAGTGGCTTCAAAGAGAGGTTGTGAGGATCTAGGCTGATAGAGACCACATCGAGTGAGAGTGGTTGGAGGAAAGTTGATACGCGAGGGAGAGCTATGCAGGTCACTACGAACTATGCAGGAGATGGCCAACATGAGTAGATCCAAGTCACACACCAACATCTCTCGATGGGCTCGGACACTGCATCTGGGCCAATCTAACAGCCAGAGACCATAGTGACATTGTAGTATTGATAAGATGGAATGTATTAAAACTTATATATATATATATATATATATATATATGAACATGTATAGATTTTTATGTTTATGTGTTACATGGAAATGTGAAATTTATTAAATAATCTGCATTAGACTATTCAATAAATATCTCCATGATCTAACATGTCTTTTCTTTAAGTTTAATCCAAAAGGAATCATAACCCAATAAAATGCTCCCCAAACAGTTGTGAACATTGTTTTGTACTGATCTTGAGGGTTGATGAAAATTTGATTATATCCAGAAAATCCATCCATGAATAACAACAAAGCATGTCTTGCAGTCGAATCAACTATCATGTTGATATTAGGAAGAGGAAATTCATCTTTGAAGGATTCTTTCTTCAGATCACAAAAGTCCATACACATCCTGATACGATTATCAAGTTTTGCGACTGCGACAATTTTTGAGATCCAAGGAGAATAATCTATACGTCTTATGAAACCAATGTCAAGGAGTTTTTCAATTTCATCCTTAACAATCAAGGTTATTTTAGGGTTCATTTTTTGGATTTTCTGTCTAACAAGCTTGGAATTTTCAGCAAGGACTATGTTGTGCATTATGATCTTAGGGTCAATTCCTAGCATATCCGAATAAGTCCAAGCAAATTTTTTGGGAAAGTCATGAAGTAAGGTTGCAGTATCTTCTTGTTCGTCATCATCGAGGCATTTACCTATCTTAATGACTTTCTCTTTATCATTTATGTCCATTGCTATGTCTACTGTATCTCCTAAAGGAAGTGCATTTGATTTTGGAAATTCAGGATTGTATTCTTCACTATGAATGTCTGTCTCAGTGTTTTATTTTTCTCCATCTACTTATTTGGTGCTTATCATAGCACATGTAATCTTATTCTTGCGAGGGGGAGTAGGTGGTTTATCATAAACTACAAGCCTTTGTTTCAAGACTTCATCATTTTCAAAGTACTCCCAAGATGGGGGTGAGTCTATATCAAGTAATTCAGGATGTTTCAAAGTGAGAGTAGTTTTTGGTTTGCACATAATGGTGTTGATGTTTAATGAAGGTCTTTTCTTTGCTTGCGTTATTTTAGAAGGACAATATCCCAAACCATTTTTCGTTTCCTGTGTGTTAGGTTCTATAGGGACACAGATTCATTGCTCATTCTTTCCACATCCTTTACTATTATAACCCAATTGTTTCAGAAGTTCATAACCTCTCCCATAAATTTGTTCTATTCTTTACGAGTTTGGTGGTTGTTGAGATTCTATCTCATCGAAATTCGTTGTGTAGCTTATGTCTTGTTCAATAGTAGATATTTGTGAATTTTCTCTTGAATTCTATGTTGACATAGTCATATGTTTTTCATCCTCTTTATTTGTGATTATATATTCCCCCATGAATGAAGGTGTGAACTCCAAGGAACCCCAATCACTAATCCTTAGCAATGCTAGACCTTGTCTTGAAAGTAAATCTGCAGAGAACATAATAGAAGGCTGCTCCAAGACCTGAAACACTCCTTCAACTTGCTCAACTTATGTCTCTTGCTCAAAGCTTATCTCAACTCTTGTCATCTTATGTGAAAAATGGGGGTGAATCTTACTTTTATAGGAATTCCTATCTAATAACCCGATTATTAGATCCCAAAGGCTGACAAAAGATCAAATAAATTCAAATATTTTCATTTCCCACTCTTAATTCTCGAAAATAAAGCCCCTGGGACTAAGATGCCGCCAATGGCATCTTGGTCCCACAAGGCTTATTTTTCCAATTCAAAAGGTGGGTTACCAAGATTGATGGTTGCTTATGGATTTTGGTCAGGTTTAAGGATGCAATATGCCTCGGGATGCACAAAAAGGGGACTTAGGGGCCCATAATAAGTGACCTAAAGGGAAATCAATGTAGAGGTGCTAAAATAGGTCCAAATTAAGTGTGAAAATGCAAAGGTATATTTTTCTACACTACAGTACTGAGTGTTCATATTTGTTATATATGATAAATCTTTGGCCAAAGTAAGTGTAGTTGCCACTACGTACACTTTGTTAGTTCACTGTGAACCAGGATTGCATAGCTAGTAGGGAGTCTCATGCATGTTAGGAAGTTATCTAGTGTATGGAAACACTAGTTATGTAGGACACAACACCATGCTCAAGTAGGCATTATATTAGAGGGTTTTCATGCAAATCTCTTCATTGAAGGGTAGGGCCATCCTACCAGATAGAAAGATGTGCAGGGGACTGCTTAAGTTTGTGGTTGGAGGAAAAGAACTTGGGTGATGCTCTCCCTCACGTAGTTGGTAGTTAAGACTTGTGTGAAACAAAAGAAGATGAAGATATGTGTTCCAGTTTTGGATAACTTAACCAATATGCTCTTGTACATTAAGATCTCGTAAGCTATAATTTGTAATTATGTTATTGCAGCTATTTGGAAAATGTATATGAAATATGTATTCATTACTTGGGATGTTTAATGTTACTTTATTCATGCAATGTAATTTGGAATGGGTTTATTTCAAATGTGCATCTATAGATGTTATGAAATTAGAAAATTTCATTTCTATGTGTTGGTGAACTTGATCTTTTCTCATACATGGGTTAAAACTTAGGTGAAAACAATAGGGTAAACTTTGGGCATGTTACTAAATTATTGTTGAATTATTATAATGTCTTACCTTATTAAGGGGAAATTTCCATCATCAACACCAAAGTTAATCATGGTACTTGGGACCTTACTATCCTCAAGCTCTAACATTAACCTCTAGTGTATATTGATAATCATCATTACATTAATAATTATCATAAATGAGAGAAGTATTATCATGATGAATTACATGAACCTAATAAGATCATTAGGACAATAATCACTCCATTAATAATCCAATACCATTGAAGAATTGTCACCACTTGGTTTAATATTTTATTCATAAAGATGGGAGAATATGTTTAAATAAAAAATCTTGTCAAACATATATATAAATTAGGTTGTCATCAAGGAAGTAGTCATTGTGACATAACAGTTTTGCATAGTTATAACTTCACTTCATTGTGTAATCACAAACAATTATCCTGAACGGACTATTACACTATGCTCATAAGAATAATCACACTAATTTTGTGATAGTAAAAAAAACCTTTATTCTCTAGAATGTTTTCTTCAATCCATGGGCACTATCATGTCCTATTTTGACAATTAATTTAGTGTGATAATCATGCCTTAACTGACAAAGGATTATTAATACAATTGCTATAGTCAAAGTGTCATGGAAGAAATGGTGTCATCATAGGAATTTTACAATCAAGGTGGGTTGCCCTATCTTTAAATCATTATTGCCTACACAAGGGGACAATCATCAACATTCAAAGGGACTTCAAAAACCACACTAGATTCAAGGTTAATCACATTTTTAATCATAATCCTAGCTAAACCATAATAATGATAATGGGTCAATCTAGATTCTATCAAATAGAAGCAAGGGGTTGCCATTATGGTAGAAGAGAGTTAATGCATCAATTTTGTTATAAAAGATATCCAACATTCAAATATTTCCCACTCATTATATCCTACCATAATAGGTAGAGGGGTGATTATGTACAAAGTTATCAATTTTGATGCTACTCCAAGTAACTATGAAGATGTGACCATACAACCTTTAGACACTATCATGTATGATTAGATGCTCGTAGTTAGTGAGTCAATCAATCACATCCCCATATCTTATGCACTTGATTGCCACTTAAATTGATGATGCCCCATTTTGACAATTAATCCAAATAAAAGGACTATAGAAAATGGCAAGGGTAATTGTGAGCCCTCATCTCCCATTTCCTACTAGTCACACATCTTTTGATTTACTTGAAGTGTTCCTCACCTTCTTTTTTTTTTCTCTTCCTCTACCTTATCCAACTTTTCATTTCATATACAATGTAGGTTTATGAATTTTTTTATTTAAATGTTCATGTTACCATAAAATAAGTCTTTGATAGATACCCTAATAGTGTATATGCACTATGTGCATCTAATTTTATGAAGCCAACATCATGGTCTAGATTGCAAAATATTCAAAAGAAAAAACAAAACCATTTTTTTCTTTCTAGAATTTGACAATAAAACCTTGTTCCTTCATTATCAGTGTAGGCATGACATAGTGCACTTGTGATCCCACAATAGTGGTTTACAATTTTTGGCCAAACTGGACACTGAAATATATTTTTTTAACTAAATCTTCACTTTCGGGCACCTATAGCAACTAAACCATGAGGAATTTGAAGATGATGCAAACTAGAGTTTCGTGACATTTTGTCTATAGATTCTAAATATATTTTTTTCAAAATTTTTGGAATCATATTGCACTTCTTTTTCCATCTCCCTCGAAAACAAGTTTTTTTTTTAGAAAACAACATTTTTAAAAAGTGACACTCACCGTATAACGCATAAATTTTTTTCCATGAAGGATAAAATTCTAACTCTTTCAAATTTAGATTTTCAACTCAGATATCTAGTGCTTCCACTTGGTTAGATAGTTTTTTATTGAATATTTTTTTCTTTTATCGAGTTTCAAATTCAAACCAATTATAATTCAAACATAGCGTGACCGTATAACGTGTAACTTTTTTTGTATGTATTGAAATACAATTTTTTTTCTTTGTTAGATCAAGGACTTCAAAATCTGGGGCACTAATATTTTTTATTTTTATTTTTAAATAATCTGCTATTTTTCCACATGTGCAAAACAAAGAGCTTGATTTTTGGTGAAAAACCTACATTCACGAGAAATAAAAATTAAATATAATAATCAAATTAAATTTATTTAAAATTATACTTTTTGGGAAGCTTATAATAAGGAATACATACTTGCAAAAAATAAATTTTAAATGAATTCATTTGATCCCCCAAAAGGTAAATCAAAAGTGGTTTTTTATCAGCATTTTGATAGGTGTAAAGGAGACTCTGTTATAGGTATGATTTAAAACTAGCGGGGTTCTATCCAAGGGGCTTTGATTTAAGGTAGTTTGATCAAACCCTCTTCAATTGGAATTCTTTAAATGGAACTTTCCAAGGCTTAAATCATTATATTTTCTAAAAATATGTGATTTCAGCAAAAATCAGTTCCTCCCAGAAATTGTAAACCACTATTGTGATTTTAGAATTAAATTAAAAAAATATTTTTTAGATTATTTTATTTAGCATAACCAATCATCTTCACAAGAACATTTTGTCTATTTAAAATGATGGAAACAATTCACGTATGTCACAAGAATTCCTCTTACAACAATCTTGGAGATAAATTCCATTGTAGTGTGTGAATCAACACATATTGAAGGTTCTTAATAACTACAATTGTTGTTCTTGGGATGCATCTAACAAACCAAAAGCAATGGCCAACTTTTCAGTATGATGGTAGAGAAATAACTCATTTCCCTCCTTTTCCTCACTAAGTAAATGCCTTGAACTTGGGAAATACCCTATTGCCTTCATCTCTCAAGCCAATCTCTCCAACTTTGCATAGATCTACGGTGTTTGTGGATGTGAGCTATCCTTTACACATAAAGCACACACCATTTCATGGATTCCAATCTAACTATAGCTAAGAATCCTATTATATCCTTTACCCTTTATCAATCTGACCATTTGAACCTCACACCACTTGCCCACATCTGCATAAATGTTTGAGAGAACATAAGTCACAACATTTTTAGATTCTAATTAAAAAGCTTCAACACTATAAATACTCCTATAACATATTTTTGTATGTGATTTAACCAATTTCATTTGCCTGAATTTTTAAAACTTCTATTTTGTTCATATCCTACAACCATGGAACCAAATTTCTTTGAGGCACATAGTAAAACAGTTCGTCTACCTTGTGTATGCTTCCACACTTTGCATACATGTCTACAGAGCAGTTGCAAATACTACATCTGACAAAATTCCTCTATCCTTTATGCTTTGATGGATGTCCATACCCTGTTCCAAAGCTCCCATTTTGGCACAGGTTGCAAGGATGTTGACAAGGTTTGTAGAGTCCGACATTACATATGATAATTGTATTTTCTTGAAAGTTTCTGAAGCATCTTCAACAAATCCATTTTGTGAATATGTTGCTATAAAGGCATTCCATGAAAACAATTTTTTTGGAGGCATTATGTCAAATAGTTCACGTGCCTTGTCTATGCTTCCCCATTTTGCATACATGTCTACTAGGGAAGTTACGACTACATCTGACAAAATTCATCTTTCCTTCATCCTGTGATGGATGTCCATGCTCCGTTCTGAAGCTCCCATTGTGGCACAGGTAGGGAGGATGCCAGCAAAGATTGTGAAGTCCAACTTTCCATTGCGAGTTACATTTGATTGAAAGTTTCTAAATTTGTTTCAACAAACGCATTTTGTGCATATCCTACAATCAAAGCATTCCATGAGACCACATTTCTTTGAGGCATCCTGTCACACAGTTGGCATGCTTCCATATTTCGCATGCATGTCTACTAGAGCATATCCAACTGTGACATTTGAATAATCCTTATACATAGAGTTGGAAACCTGTTTAGTATGAGTGCAACGCATGATTGTATGGTGCAGGTGGGCGGGAGAAATGATTTAACCACATTTACCAACATTCACGTGGGCGAGAGAAACAATTTAAACACATAACCAGAATCCATGTAACTGCACAAGACTAATGGAAATAGAAACATGGAACGAAAGCGAGATGGTTGAAGAGGGCCCCACAACATCCACCTAAGCGGTCAAACGCTTAGTGTATGATGTTTAAGCTGAGCCTTTTGGTAAGCTTTAAAGGTGCTAGGTACGTTTTGACTCATGATTTAGGTAGAGAGTCTCTTATGATATTATTGATTTGGCATATCATCCCATTAGTGTGAATTGTTTGATAAGATAAGGTCCTTTATTTGGTCACATCCATGATTTGCAAGGAAATACATTGTGCGATTTTTTTCTCTATAACAATGGTGGATGTTGTCACCATTCATGCCATCCAATACATTCTAGGTCAGTTCTACAGTGTTCTGTAATTTCCATCAACTTTAGAAAATCTTATTTTTATTATTTTATATAATATAATTATGTATATTTATTAATAAGTGATAATTATTAATATTATTATTTAATAAATAAATATTGTATATTATACATTAAAATTTATTTAATATTATTATTAATTATATTAATTTTTATTACTGTTGTATATTATGTGTCGTCTCCTTTTGATCCTCTTATTTAGGTCTTTGTTCTCCCCATCCCTAAAACACATTTCCCCATTCTTCCATTCCAAAATTCTATGTAATTATGCTTAATAGTTTTCCCCTTATAACTAATGGAGAAGTCATATACTTGAAATTTAGAAACCCATTCTGGAGAGTAGATGTCATGACTTTTTGTTGCTGTTGTAAGTATTGAAATTGTTATATGATCCATTGTTGTAAATTTAGCACCAAATATTGGTTAAATTTTATCAATGCATGTATCATTGGAAAGTTTCTTGATCATAAATCATCATAGTATTTTATTTATTTCTAAATTTCCTACATTCATATTCTATTGGTCTTTCTTATTGCATTGGGACAACTCACATCTCAATGATGCATCATAATCTAGCACAAAGGGTTTATAAAATTATATAGGACAAAAACCAAACAACTAGTCATTTCCATTTTGAGCTCAATAAATGCTTTATCTACATTTGTTGTAATTTAAACCTTTCTATCTTTAGTAACTCATTATGGCTGCTATGATTTTTAGAGAAGCCCTTCACAAACTTGCAATAATACATGCATAAATTAAGAAAACCCCTTATTTGAGTTATACTTTCTTGAGTACATCAATCTAATATGTATTTGTTTTAACTAGTGTCCACCTTTTCTATGAATAGCCTTTGGATTTTAAATTTTGGTGTATTCACAATAATGAAAATTATTGATGCCATCAAAGTCCACTAACATATGACACACGACTTGTATTCTCCACTTGGTCCACCTTGATTCCTTCATTGTTGATAATATGCCCCAAGTATTCTAGATTTGTAGCACAAAAAGTGCATTTGGAGAATTTAGCATGCAACTTATAATCCTTTAAGTAGTTGTAACATGATCTGGGGGTGCTTGAATTGAATAACTAAATCTAAACTTTACATTAAAATATAATCAAAAGGATAGTGGTATAAATTTCTATTCATTATTGCCTAAATTGTAGTGGGAGCATTGGTTAAGGCAAAAGGCATACCTAGAAACTTATATGTCCCATAGTTGTTTTGTAGGTATCTTTATAATCACCCCAATTTGATGGTAACTAGACCTTAGTAATTTTTTGTGATGAACTCTATTCCATAAGTAGCTCATTTATGGATTCAAGATTTGTGTAGTAATTTTTTATTGTTTAATTATTTAATTTTCTATAATCAACAAATTTTATAGGAACCATCCTTCTTAACCATGACAACTATGTAACATGCCAACCCTTCAATGCCATAAAAATACTAAATTTACACCTTGCGAGTAAATAAATTAGGTAACAAGCCATTGCAATAAAAAAATTCTTTCTTTATTGAGAATATACGAACAAGATGCCATATCAAATTACAATAAAGATTCCATTTCATTTCAATAACTTCAAAAGTTACAATAATACAAGAATGCATACATTTACATACGCAACTCTAATGAGCTTTAGAACAAATAGTTGTAAGACAGTCCAGGATCCTTCCTTTCAAATCTTGGTTCTTTTGTCGTCTGTTGTGGAGGAGAAGCATCACTTAGGCGCTTTTCCACCAGCCACAGACTCTTAATGCGGTCCCCCACACATCTATCATTTGATAGATGGCCCTTCCCTTTGATGAAGAGATTGGTAGAGTAATCGATAACGACAACCAATTGAGCATAGTGTTGTGTCCTACATAACTAAAACTTGTAATCCCACAATCTCAGGCTAGCATGTAATATTGGATCATGGTGAATTGACAGTGGATTCTCAACAATCACACTATCTATAGTGGAGTCTCGGACATTCCCACTACTTTGGCCAAAGTGTTCTCATTTAGTACTTCGCATGAAGGTCATCTATCACATACACTACTCAAGACCGTTTTGACTTAAGTCCATCTTAAACTGTGCATAGGTATTTCCTTCAATGGATAATCTATCACCCCAGAGGTAACCTATCACCATTTTAATCTACTTGGAATAAACCTAATAAACAAGTAAGTACACAAGCTAGGTATTTCTTTCAATGGATAATCTATCATCCCAGAGATAATCTATCACCATTTTACATACTTGGAATAAACCTACTTAACAAGTAAGTACACAAGGTCCCTCCCATATTGGATTAACTATCCTAGGAGTAAAAACAAGCTTTTATAGTTAAATTAAATAACTTAGCTTTAAGTGTATCACATGTGCCATTCATGTTCAATCATACCTAGTATATATAATACTTATAATAAACACCCCCCTCCTATTATGAAGTATTTAAAATCACATCATGAAAACAACATAAAAGCTTCAATTTCCTTTTCAAAGACACTCTAATTTCTCTAATGCACACCTTAGAAAAGACAACTCAAACATACATGGAAGACACATCATTCATAAGTAAAATAACAAAGAAGAAGAGATCCTCATGCTTGTTATCGCTTATCCAAATAATTGACAACAATGCAACCCTTTCCAACAATAGTAAGCTTGATAATCAGCTTCTCTAGAACGTCACAAAGAAACTCTATCTCTCAAGTTGATAGCTTACTTCTCTCAACAACAATATTCCTCACAAACAAAATAGAACTCTCTCCCTTTCTCACTCACAAAAGATAACAGAGTACATGGCTATAAATAATGCAATATAAAGACTTGCAAGGAGAATGCAATCGATGTGTCCCTTCAAATGAAATGGCTCTACTATTTATAGAGCAGCTCAGTAACCTTTTAACCTATACATATTTATATGTATATATATATATAGCATTGATGCATTGATAACAAAATACAAGCATAATTTATTCATCACCAGAATTCACATTACATTCACATTTTACCCTATGTAGTAATAGTAAATAGTAATTACACAATTGGGGTGTAACAAACTAGGGCATAAAATTTTGTTATATGAGTATTATGCCCCATGTAGAGTAGCTCAACTTAAAATTTTCTCTCATGTTTCGAACTAAGCTATTGGATCCACTAGGGGACTAGCCAAATTTGGGTTTGGTTTGAATTGGATTCATGATCCAATCCAATCTGCCTATGTGCAACATGCAAGGCAAGGGAGGTAGGTTCATTTGGGATGAACCCAAATGAACTCAAGAACGATGTAGGTGAACATGAGGAGGATATGAGTGGACCTAGACAAACCCATGACAAATCTATTAAATTCATTACACTTAAAAATAAATAAAATCCTCCTTTGACTTTGACTTGGGTGCCCTAAAATTGATTTTAACCCCTAAAAGTCCCTTCTAAACCATTTCAAACACCGAAGCAAGCTCATTGCTATTGCAAAAGATGAATACCATTCCAAAAGGTTTAATTTTCATTTTTCTTTTCATTTAACAAATGGAATTGAAGATTGATCTTTGAAGGTTCAACAATGGTTACATTTCCATTCCTACGTATTCACAAGTGTCCATTTGTTGCCAAGAAGATCATAGTAGAATTATTTTGCAAAGATGTAAGTTTGTTTTGGCCTCAATTTTTGTTTTAAAAACACAAAATAAACTCTTTGATTTGTTTTTATTTCATTTTCTATGAAATTATCACTATACTTTTTTTTTATAACATATAGGTTTTATATATATTTTTTTTTTAATTTGTTGTTTATAAAATTTATTTCCATAGGAATTATATAATGACAACTAGTTCTAGCTCCACAAGTTGATTTAAATTCAAAGTAGATTTGTGTTCTCCTTTATGGAAGTATGTTGATATGGGGTAAAAGCAAGAAGTTGGGTACATGAAGAGAGGAAGTTTCAGCCAAAACAAAAAAATTCACACGAAATGCATATGCGCTATGGATTAGGTACCTAAGCCTAAATCTAAACGCATATGCATTCAACTTCAGGTACACGAACCAAAAACGCCTACATGTTTCATTAAGGTATTTATTTTTTTAAATTAGCGACTGTGTTTTCATTTTCACTCACAGTTTTAGCCACAGTAGAGAAGAGGAGACGAGATCGCGTACGCATTTCAAAGAACCCGATTGAAGAAAATTTTCATTTCCACCTCCTCCCGTCGACACAACTAACCTCAGCGACCTCTAGGTTGGTTGAATTCTACCTTTTTTTTGCTTTATATCTTGTATTTTTGTTTTGTACTTGGTATTTATTTTTTGTTTGTTTAGTTTGTTTTTGTTCAATATTTTATAGTTTTTAAATTGCATTTAAAAAACCAAAAACATCAACGAAACAAAGAATGTTAAATTGTAAATTGAAAACCATAAAAACTAAACCTAAATTGGACACATTTAACCTAGAAATCAAAACCCTAGAAGCCCTAGGTTCCAAAAAACACAGGTCCCTAAAAATTAATTTACCCAGGTTAATCCTTGGACCTAAACCCTAAAACGTAAACCTAAAACCCTATTTACCCTAAACGTAAACCTAAAACCCTAATAGTTCACATAATTTTAGAAGTATCTAGTGAATGTTACCTAGATTCAGGGCAGTTTTCATTGAGATTGAGGCTACAAATAATTCACATTAGGATTTTTCAGTTATTGCTACACTTCAATGACCAATTTATAAAACATTCTTGTCACATTGTGTAGTGTCATAAATTAGGGCTCCTTCGAGGTTTCTTACATTTTCTATTTGGCATAGATATGTTTTCATGTCATCAAATCTCTAAATCTAAACCCTAAACCCTAAAGCATTCATTTTGTTGTAGGACCTTAAAATGAAATTTGGTTGCCTTAGGAAACTCCACCAAATTTTATTCCCTTAATCCATGGGCCATTTTGTCCTAGGACCTTACTAGACATAGATCCCCTGAAGCCATCCTATCACCCTAAATCGTAAATCGATGTCTTAAGGGGTCCTAATATGACATTTCTTAAGGGGATCAAAGAAGTTCCCAAAATTTGGTGAATAAAGCTCAAGCTCATCTTCATTTATTTTGTACATTGCAATTAGGTCACTAGCATATATCTATGTGTCCCTTTGAATGTATTCTATTAATTTTTCATTCGTATCTTTAGTATTCTTTGAAAATAATGAATGAGATTATAAATTAACGTTAGTGTTAAACTTATAATTTCTTCTTAACTACTTCGTCCCACTATAGAGAACTTGTTTCTCTTATCATGAAATTTAAAAATTTAGATAAATCAATTTATGTCCTTAGATTTAATTAAATTCCATGTCATACTTGATTAATACATGTATTCACAATGGATATACCTTAGCTCTATAGATATACTCTTGTTGGGAAACAAGAGCTATCTCAATCAATTGTTCCACAAGAAAATGTTGCTCACTAACTTGCAAGTCCATTATTCCAAGGGCCACCCAAACTTCACCCTAAGTTCCCTAAACCCTAAACCCTAAGCATTCATTTTGTCGTAGGACCTTAAAATGAAATTTGGTTGCCTTAGGAAACTCCACCAAATTTTATTCCCTTAAGCCATGGACCTTACTACACATAGATCCCCTTAAGCCATCCTATCACCCTAAATTGTAAATTGATGTCTTAAGGGGTCCTAATATGACATTTCTTAAGGGGATCAAAGTTCTCAAAATTTGGTGAATAGAGCTCAAACTCATCTTTGTTTATTTTGTACATTGCAATTAGGTCGTGCTAGCATATATTTATGTGTCCCTTTGAATGTCTTCTATTAATTTTTCATTCTTATCTTTAGTATTATTTGAAAACAATGCATGAGATTATAAATTTTAACGTTAGTGTTAAACTTATAATTTCTTCTTAACTACTTTGTCTCACTATAGAGAACTTGTGTCTCTTATCATGAAATTTGAAAATTTAGATAAATCAATTTATGTCATCAGATTTTTAAATTAGATTCTATGTCATACTTGATTAATACATGTATTCTTGTTTGATATACCTTAGCTCTATAGATATACTCTTGTTGGGAAACAACCACACCTATGAGTAAACTTCCCCTCGCCCCAAAAGATAAAGCTCTAGACCCATAAAAACTTAGAAGAATAAATTACTTATTGATGAATTAGTTAATTAATGATAGGCTTGATATTTATGAGCTCCATTGAGCACCCTTGTCTAACAATAATCCTAATATAAATATCTAATCTAGTATAATTTTTACTTGAATTAAACTACATGGTTTTCATCATTTATCCATTTTGACACCCATTCATGAGTTGTTCATAACCTAAATTAGCTTGGGGACCTTTCCTTCTCTAAGTTTTCCACCTTTATATATGTAATAGAAGACACTCTAAACAACCCCTAACCTCCTATTTTAACACCCAGTTTGAGAAATCAAAGCTATATGTCTACATGTGTCTTATTTTTCATTCTTTAGTCCTTTACCTTAATCTTAAGTCTTTACCTTGATGGTGATTTATTTAAATAAATCTTAAGTCTTTACCTTAATCCATGTGGTTTTATTTATTTTTAAATAAATCAATTAATTTATATAAATCATCAAATATGGTTGTAGTTTAATT
The DNA here is from genome assembly GCA_007258455.2 of Sequoia sempervirens. Taxonomy (NCBI): domain Eukaryota; kingdom Viridiplantae; phylum Streptophyta; class Pinopsida; order Cupressales; family Cupressaceae; genus Sequoia; species Sequoia sempervirens. Next base: position 287,020 of record VDFB02168118.1, read on the forward strand.
ATCAACTGATATAGATAGCTAAAAATAAGTTTATGGGGCCTTATTTTAGGGGATTCACTTAATAAACCAATGACATAGTGCATTCATTTGAATAGGGCTCTAATAAAACCCCTTAATTAATTTCATTTCTACCCTTCATATTAACAACCACACATTGGACTCAATTTAATGTGTGTACGTGCTATGGATTTTTAATGTTATGGATTTTTTAATGTTATAAATCAAATGGTCTTTAAATGAAATGTATTTTGAATTTGTGCACATTCAATGTAATTTTTAAATTACTTTCAAATTGTGTGCATTATTTAATTAGTTTGTTGATATATAATTTTTAATTGTTTAAGATGTAGTTGTCATTTAACTGCTCACATGGATCTATAATTTAATATAGTGGATTTTAATATGCCCGATCCACAAATTCCTATAAATCCCATACATCCAGATCCACCACCAGAAAAAAACCCCACACCTCCAGACTCTCCACCACCTAACCCCCCACCCCCCTAGCAGACCAAGATCAATTAAGAGAGAGCATCCAAGCAAACCTTATTGTGATTCAAGGAAATATAGATCTAATAAAAAATGAGCCTAGAATTCATCCCCATCTTGCACGATTTGCATCTAGAATGCAAACTATTGTCAATTTTGTTCGATCTATTGATGCAGACCTAGATAAGTTCCATCAATGGAGAGGAGAGAGGAGACAATTCTATGCAGATGGATTGTCCTCTAAAGAAATCAATGACTTTAAAATTACCAAACAAGCTATGTGCCAATATTTTATTAACCCCCAAACAAACCAACCAATTCCACCCACCAAAAAATGAATTTCAATTTTATGGTGTAGGCACTCGTAGATAGCTACACATTTTTGGGATAGATGGTGGATGGTGTTTGATAATCCACCACATGGAAATTGTGAGGTGCCCCTATACTTTTTGAGAAAGTTATGGGCTGAGTTTGAGTTGGGTAAAAAACCCAACTATTTTGATATGAGGTCATTTCAGGGAGTTGGGTGTGGCATGCCCCAACATAGATTAGGAGCACGTGTTGATCCTCAACGATGTGCTCCGATTGCTCCTATTGTTCCTCCTCCTTCTCCTAGTGTTCCCATTGCATTTCAACAGCATACCATGTTATTGACATTAGGAGCATTGAGCTCGCTTTTAGGGCATCTCACTCATCAAACTACACACGTAGTGACTGAAGTGGCCAATAGAGAGCATGGAGGCTCGGGCTATAGGAATACTCAGGCATCCACTTTAGGTGATCCACATGCATCTGGAACAGAGTCATACATGAATTTACTATATATTCTGAGGATCATCCTACACAGGTATGTTAATCTTTTGAACTTAAATTTAATTCAAGTTTGAAATGTGAAAAATTCATGTAAATAATAACATCAAATTATATATATAATATAATATTAATTCAACAAGTATTTGGTGTAGACGCATGATTACACGGTGTTTGATCATCGTGTCTATATGTCGAGTGTTGTAGATCTAGGCTCACCTTTTGGACAGGTACTTGAACCAATATATATATTAAATAATTTGTGTGGATATATCTAATTTAATTTGAATTTGTACACACATGTGTGAATTGATATATTATATCTAGATGCAGGGAGGTCATACGATACTTAGTACTGACCAACCACAAGTTGTGGTGAGCACTCATGAGACATCATCAGCTCAAGTGCGTGCTTTCAAAAGTTTGTTAAGTTTAAATTAAATACACATCATAGATCTAATTTAGTTTGTTCATTTACATACACATGTGTGAATTTGATCTATACAAATTGTTGTACATCTATATGTAGGGATTTCAAGAGATATCCATGGCAGGCACACCTGAGACATCGTTAGCATTTATGCATGGGAAATCTCATGTGCATGATCATGAGGTCATATCATTCAAGGTTGTATAATTTACTAAATCTCCTATACAATTTTTACGGACCTTTTAAATATATATATATATTTGAGGTTTTAACATATTGTTTGCTTTATATGAATATGCAGGATATAGTAGATCAAGCATTTGGATCTTCTCAACTGAAAGTTATGCTACCCATTGAACAAAATGTGCCAGTAGACTCACATGATCATATGGTAATTTATGCATACTAAAAATTAGTTTTACTATATTTACTAGACATTTAATTAAATTTATTTTTATCTAAAAGTTTATATTTTCAAGTTTAAATATGTTTAATTATATCAAAATTTCTAAATAACTTTTTAAATCTAATTTCAAGTTTCTTGTACTCTTTTACAGCATGATGCAGGTACATCTAGTCGACATGGAACAAAGAGGAGACTTGATATGACTGATCAACCTAATAGTTAGATGGTTCTAAATTTTATGGACTATAGATCTCTAGTTTTATTTAAATATATGCATTGGACTTCTTGACATATACATCTTGACATATAAATTTTATGGACTATCTATCTCTAGTTTTATTTTGAACATGTTATTATCATATTTGAGTTTATTTATATCAGTTGACTTTAATATGATGATTATATATATGCAATCAATTATGATGTGTTATGTTCATTTTGATGATTATATGCACTCATGTATGTATAGATATAAATTATCTAATTTTCAAGTAACACATGCACTATATAAATTCTTATCTAGAATCAAATTTCATATATATAATTTTGTTAGGAAATATAGCATTCAAACCCAGAATCACAAATCATTTCCCACATAACCCAAAAGAGATTAACATGCATACAAGTTTTCCAAATGCAAAGATCAAATAGACAAGCCACAAGATAACACAAGATTTACCCTGGGAAAACCCTCAAGAGGGAAAAACCCAGCCTCCAAAAGCATCCATACTCCATCATATTAATCAGCCATAAGCAAATACAAGAGTTACAATGAATACCTCTGAAACATCAAGACCTCCAATGCACTTTCATGTGTCCAAGCATGAATCCACACATCCGATGTCATGCTTCACAAATGCACTCTTCAAGAAGACTCAATAATCACAGCCAACCTGCTCAGCCTATTCACACCCCAACCTAAAACCACTACATTGTGTTTGCTTTTATAGACACAAGCTCACACAAATACAACTGGTGGTAAGGTCAAACCATGTACCACAAAACCATGTGAATACAAAACCACTGACCCCTTATTTAATATTGGGTACTAAGCTGTTACAATATTTAATTCCCCAATATTAAATTACTACCACATGTCTTCTACAAATAGTAATACAATGTTACAATACAATCATTAAGTGGGACCAAATAATTACCTAGGGTGATTATCCACACCACCAAGGTGCATCACAACTAAATAATTATTTACAATAATATAATAAAAACATTTTATGCAATGGTGTACAACAGCATACCCCAACATTCTCCCACTTGTTGTATACATTGCATAAGGGATCAATGCATGATATACATCATCATAGCCATCCATGAAACCAAATGAATCTGTAACATGCTCTCGTGCTCCAATAAGATACCTACAATAAGAACAAAGTGACCACCATCTCAAGCAAGAACTCCTCTCATTCTCTAATGTGCCACCTATGGAAGAAAAGGAACATGCCAAGGCGAAAGTGCAACAATCCATGAGCACAAGCACCAAATCCAAGTGATAACAAAGGCTCTAACCAAGCTGTTTTCAACTGTAAAAAAACCCACATGTTCGGAAATAGCATCCACAACACATGCTAATACATCCAACCATCCATACCTCCAAGGTATCAATACATCAGTAAACTCATGCCAAGAACATATGCAACTTGTAAACTGCAACCAAGCTCCATGTATAAAACCTGTCAATGAAAACCATACATATCTAGGAACTCCCACTGCATAGGTAATGTCAAAGCATATCAAGTCTACCAATCCACACTATACATCAAGGTGTGATAAGTCAATCAAAACATGAAGTACCAAGAACAATTGCAATGATCCACACATACAACCCAAGAGCTGCATCATCTCTCACAACATGTTGCCACCATCCTCCCAAAACAAGAAGAAACCATGAAGAGAGGAACCTGTAAACCATAATGTCCTTCTACCAACACCTCAAAAGTGTACCGTTGTTTCAAGTATGATCTCCTAAACAACCCCAACTGAAAATCCTCAACAACATCCATAACACTCAATCTCATAGATCAAGTACAACATAAATCAATGTAACAATGCCAACATGGATGTAAGCCTCTCAAAACAAGAAGATCAAACTCATAGATAACCATCCCCATTAACTGGAAATCAGCCCATAAACCATCTCCTAACAATCCTCATCAAAGAATGATATCATAAACTCAAATGTACAAGGAGATAACCATACCATAACATCTCTCAAAATGAATCCTCCAAAACTAACTATCCATAGCTCAAGATCCATGTCTATGAAAGATAAAGCATAAAACACAACACATCTGAAAGATATAATGGGCAAATACCTCTCAAATCATAAGCTATCGAGTAGACCAAGAGTGGGGAATGAGAATTCTCCTCCAGGATAACCAAGCCATCATGACTCACTCCAAGAACAATCTCCTCTATCTGTCCATCATGAACTCACGTCCATATCCAGGTGAAGGATCCCTCGGTCTTCTTGCTGAAACCTCCAAAGAGTAACCGTCTCAAGAAAATGTCTCTAATCACAAGATAACTCCAACCATCACCTACATCTCTAAGTATCCATGAGCACCTGTAACTAATCAATCCATGCCAAACTCCAAATGCAACATAACACCATCATGAAGTAATCAGACAAATGATCAATGTACTCAATACAAAGAGACTCACACACAATCAATGTCAAAGCTCCTACCGCATAATCAAGAACCTATTATGACAATATGATCTAGCCATCTCCTCCTAGGAGATTACATCCACCATAACATACATCCTAGTCTCAAGAGAACATGTAATATTCCAAACTCTAATCTAGAATCAAGAGTGTACCATGACATCATAACAGACACTCTAAGCCAAGAAAACCTATCCCCAATCACATGACAGATAACCATACCAATGATGCATCCACGTCACTACTAATAACTCCCACTGAACTGTGATACGAGCTACACATGGCATCATGACAACCATCCTCTCCATGAAGATCATCCAGGTCTACACACACTCAACTACAATGTCAGTAACATACAAGTAAACCAAGATCTCCAAGCCAAGAAGATACATACAACCGCCATAAAAACATCACAAACCAATCCAACACAGCCAAATCATCACTGTCAAAAGCTCCCACTGAAAGTGTATAACCAATGAATGTACCAAGCTATCATGACATCGTGATTAAATCACATGCTACAAGTCCCATGAACTGACTAATCAAGTACTCCAAACATCTATCCTCTCAATCCCAAAACAACATACCAATGCACAAATGACCATAGACAAGGCCAACTAATGAAATCTGCAACAACAATGAATCAAACCTAGTGGATATAGATAGTCCACATCCAAGTCATCCCACTACAAATGAATGAGTGGCCAACCCACACACCTGCATAACTCGTAGATCCAATCATTGAAACATGCAAACTCATTATCACATTAGTAACTACAAACCAAGATATCAAAGAAGATAACCAAGTAGACATCAAGACTCAAACACCAAATCAACCACTGATATGATTTTCCAACCATTTCCACAAAAGAGTAATCATAGTCAAGGAACCAAATAAGCATCAAGAAGATAATACCAATCTCCTAACATCAAACCATATCACCACCAAAAACCAAATACATGATCATGTTGTGCCAATGCATCAAATGTACCTGCATCTCCATGACACCATAACCATATCCATCACTGTACCTGCACTCAACTATCACCCATGTGAGACTCCAAGTCTCAAACCATGTCCAACCATGTCCTCAAAACCGAAGACAACTTGTGTACCTGTTACCATCAAAGTCCTAACTCTGAAAAATTACCTATAAACCTGTACCAGGAAGTACCAATCTGATAATCAACAGTAGCATCATAAATAACATATAAAAACATGTACTTCCTCAAGTTTTCGCTTCTTAACTCGTCCGGATGCTCACATAATCACACCTCGATTCTCAAGCTCCTACAAGCAATCAAACAAGTACCAAACATTCCCTACACCAGAAACTGATAAACAATCTGAACCAATATGTATTACACTACAAATGCTCTCCAACACATCTTCGAAATCGAAAATCCGATTCCGTATGCAAAAGATATGACCAAAGAACATGCAAATGAGAACATCTGACTTCCAAGCTCCAAAAACATTTCAAAAAGACAAAATCAGGAAACCAAACCTATACTACAGTGTAGTGCTTGGAACCAGCTTTCCAATGACTATAAGAAGTTGAAAATACGACATACTGGGCGAAAGTTATGCTCATTTGAATAAAAGTTCTATATTTTGTCCTCCAAGTGGCTCTCTGGTGGTGCTTGGGTGGCGTGCCGGTGGTGGGTGAGCAGCGGATTCCAAAATCTAGTTAACTTTAATTTAATTTCTCATTTAAAAAAAAAATCCCCTCCACCTCGTATGGACCCGACGCAACATTTAACACACTTGGCTTTGAAATCTTTTTAAGTCTGACAGAATTTTTTTGTTTTATTTTAACACCTCGAAGGGTGGGGGCCGGCGCTGTGGGTGGAACTGACCAGTCGGCGTCCTTGCTGACTGATAGTGCCGACAGGGTCTATCGTCGGCAATACCATGCAGTACTGTCAGTGGCAGGAGCCGCCAACATGGTTGGCCATGGGGAGGCTGGTCTGCGAAACCCCCCTACAAAGCTTTTTTTGTTTTTTTATTATTTTTTTCAAAGATTTTTCTAATTCGCTTTTTCACTCTTTGCAGGATTTTTTTTAATAAGATATTTCACCCAACAGTTAAAAATAATTTATTCGAAAAAGGACGGGATTTTTAATTTTATTTTTCTGCACATGCAAAATGGGCCTTTTACTAAATTTTTTTTTTGCCTTTTCTTCAACTTTTCCAAAGTAGGTCGAATTTTATGTCAAAATTCGTCTCTCGGCCAGCCTAAATCCAGCCATGAGGTCCGTTTTGTTCCAGAAGATTGTTTTGTGAAATTTCTCCAACAAAACCCTCACATGCAAACTCAAACCAAGAAACCCTTTTTCACCCAACACTGGAAAACTTCAGATCTGTAATAAACCCAACAAATCTTGACAACCCAAAAGCCCAAATTTGCATAAAAACACCTACAACATGTGTTCCATACCTTGTAATGCCTTAGATCCTACATGCATGTCCATGGCTTCAACTTTGCAAAACCTCTCAAACATGGGTTATAATAAAAATTCTTCAACCATGAAAGCTCTGATACCACTTGTTAGGAAATATAGCATTCAAACCCAGAATCACAAATCATTTCCCACATAACCCAAGAGAGATTAACATGCATACAAGTTTTCCAAATGCAAAGATCAAATAGACAAGCCACAAGATAACACAAGATTTACCCTGGGAAAACCCTCAAGAGGGAAAAACCCAGCCTCCAAAATCATCCATACTCCATCATATTAATCAGCCATAAGCAAATACAAGAGTTACAATGAATACCTCTAAAACATCAAGCCCTCCAATGCACTTTCATGTGTCCAAGCATGAATCCACACATCCCATGCCATGCTTCACAAATGCACTCTTCAAGAAGACTCAATAATCACAGCCAACCTGCTCAGCCTATTCACACCCCAACCTAAAACCACTACATTGTGTTTGATTTTATAGACATAAGATCACACAAATACAACTGGTGGTAAGGTCAAACAATGTACCACAAAACCATGTGAATACAAAACCACTGACCCCTTATTTAATATTGGGTACTAAGCTGTTACAATATTTAATTCCCCAATATTAAATTACTACCACATGTCTTCTACAAATAGTAATACAATGTTACAATACAATCATTAAGTGGGACCAAATAATTACCTAGGGTGATTATCCACACCACCAAGGTGCATCACAACTAAATAATTATTTACAATAATAGAATAAAAACATTTTATGCAATGGTGTACAACACCATACCCCAACAAATTTATCACATGGTTAGGTGACAAATTAAAGCATTCCTTAAATAGTTTAGATAATTTACATAATAAATTAAGGGCAGGTAATTTTAACTACTTTCCAATTCTAGCAAATATTTGAATCAATAAACAAAAATCTATCTCCTTGTATGTATAAAATGTATAATCTATACAATTGAACAATTATATACAATGTGGTTAATACAAGACATGAAATGTATAATCTATAAAATTGGAACAAGATATTTAAAAAGTGACTAATAAGCTTATTGAAGTTCATACATCAAACAAACATATATAATTTATATTGATGTTTAATACAACTATATAACATGATGAAACATACATGTGCATGTAGATACAATTAAAGCTTATCAACTTTTAGGTGAAGACCAAAAATTGATATTTATATAGTCTCTTGATAAAATAAATTTTCAGTGACAATCACACGGTAGATCGACTTGATGAGAACCTGGAAAAATAATTAATGTAAGTAAAGTAACTATAATTTTTATGAGTCATTTGAGTAAAAAATTCATGCGAGAAAAGAAAAATATATAGTAAATTCCATTCAAATTCAAATGATGTTTTCCATAGGATGGATTAAGGGGACCTAAGAGGATATATAGCTTAACGGGGGTCTTAAGAGAATGCCTTAAGTGGAGTTAAGAGGATGGCTTAAGGGGAATTATGAGAGTGACTTAAGGGATGCAAGATTGTGGATTAAAGGTATGTAAGAGGATATGACTTAAGGTTCCTTTAAGAGGATGGCTTAAGGGGATGCAAGAGGGTGGATTAAGGGGAGTTGATAGAATGAAGGGATGTAAGAGGGTGGATTAAGGGGAGTTGATAGAATGACTTAAAGGGATGTAAGAGAGTGGATTAAGGGGATGCAAGAGGGTGGATTAAGGGAGTTGATAGAATGACTTGAAGGGATGGGGTGGATTAAGGGGAGTTGATAGAATGACTTAAAGGGATGTAAGATAGTGGATTAAGGGGATGCATGTCATGAACCCACGATATGGGATTAATAGGCCCTAAGAGGATGGCTTAAGGAATTATGAGAGTGACTTAAGGGATGCAAGATTATGGATTAAGGGGAGTTGAGAGAATGAATTTAAACCCTAAACAAATATAGGTTTGGACCTAAATCCTAGGAGATGAACCCTAAACCCTTAAAACCCATATAGATTTGTTATTCTAAGCATCTCATGAACCCTATAAACCCTAAACCATATGACCTAGAGACTAGGAGATGAACCCTAAACCATTAACCCATATAGATTTGTTATTCTAAGCATCTCATGAACCCTAGAGAGACGTTAAGGGGATGCAAGTGGATGGATTAAGGGTAGATATACAAGGATATGGATTAAGGGGTCCTAAGAGGACACTTAAGGGTGTTGAGACTTAAGGGGATTACAAGTGGATGGATTAAGGGTAGATATATGATGATATGGATTAAGGGGTCCTAAGAGGATGGATTAAGGGGTGTTGAGAGAGGACTTAAGGGATGTAAGTGGATGGATTAAGGGTAGATATATAAGGATATGGATTAAGGGGTCCTAAGAGGATAGCTTAAGGGGTGTTGAGAGAGTGACTTAAGGGGATGCAAGTGATTGATTAAGGGTAGATATAATGAGATATGGATTAAGGGTCCCAAGAGGATGGCTTAAGGAGTGTTGAAAGAGTGACTTAAGGATGGTGGATGGATTAAGGGTAGATATACGAGGATATGGATTAAGGGGTCCTAAGAGGATAACGTTGAGAGAGTGACTTAAGGGGATGCAAGTGGATGGATTAAGGGTAGATATACGAGGATATGGATTAAGGGGTCCTAAGAGGATGGCTTAAGGGGTGTTGAGAGAGTGACTTAAGGGGATGCAAGTGGATGGATTAAAGGTAGATATACGAGGATATGGATTAAGGGGTCCTAAGAGGATAACTTAAGGGGTGTTGATAGAGTGACTTAAGGGGATGCAAGTGGATGGATTAAGGGTAGATATACGAGGATATGGATTAAGGGGTCCTAATAGAATGACTTAAGGGGAATTAATAGAGAGACTTAGGGGGATGCAAGAGGATGGATTAATGGTACATAAGAGGATGGCTTAAGGGGTTTTAAGAGGATGGCTTAAGGGGATATGAAATCAATTATAAACGTTTATAAAATGACAATGAATTAAATTTAGTTTTATATTTATACTATCAATTAAATGCATCTAGAACTATATATAGTTACATGTCTCTAGATTTGAATTCCATTGTAATATATGTGCATCTCCTCTCTTTGTTGTAAAGCATCTAATTTTGGGAGACCTAAAAGAAAATGCTATAAAACATTAATTAGTAAATGACTAAAGACAAATATATATATCAATTAAATATATATACAACTATATACTTACCAATATTTATTTACTCCATTGTACCATTTGCATCCTCTCTTTTTTGTAATACATCTATGATTGTCTCATGATCATCCATTGAAAGTGTCCATAAAAATTTATTAGTAGGCCTCCCTTGATATCTAACTAGTTTTATATTGGTTGCCAAAATAAAATGTGAATAATCTATAATCTTCTTGTGTCTTGCATAATCTTCAAATGCAGGCAAGCCATTCTTTCTTATCAAATATTTTTGAAGCTAGGTGCCAACAACAACCACTAAACCAGTTGGATAATCAAAGTTGTCATCATCCACTCTAGGATGTATGAACTTATGTTTTCTCTCAACACATCTAGCCAACCAGTACTCTATTTGCTTTTCATTCCCCTCAGGTGCAACATCATACTCATGTCTTGCAAAAATAAATAAAACATTCAATAAAGAGTGACATATTTAATTCACATATAAACAGGCATACATATAAAATTCAACTTAGGAAATAATGTACCTTCTTGTACAAGATCCGAAACATGATCATAATCATCTGATGCAAACACTTGACTATCTTCAATTGTCGTTCCATGTTGAACATGTTTCGATGTAGGCGTTAAGGCTCTTTGTTGCCATTGTTCGACCCATTCCGTATTTTCGCATGCCTCCCAATCACTTGCAATACAAAATTGGTAGCATGCCAACTCCCTTGTCCATATTGTCCATGTGTTTGCATTCAAACTCTTAAACGAATGCCATTTCGTAAATCCATTAATTGTTTCACAATCTTGTTGAAAAAAAATATCATTTTCTTCAACTAACAAAAAGAAGCGTCGAATTATTGAGCTCTCACTTGTTCTTGTAGATAATTTGGTATTGCACCAATCTACAATTGCACGTGTATCTCTAAATTTCACAACATCCTCAAATTTTAGTTGCTCTCTAGCAAGAGCTCTTTTCACACATGCACCTACTCCATCGTGTTCTCCCTTACCATAACTAGCTTCAAAAAAACTCCATATGTGTTGGATATTATTTTCCTTATGAACTCTACATAACCAATAAAACATTCGAGCATTTTTGAATTGACTTGTGCAATTATCCAACCATATGAGATGTTCTAACATTTGAATTCCTCTCTTTTAAATTTTTATAAAATATATAAAAATAATATTGAACAAACTCAGATGAATGTAATCGATTATCACTTACATAAAAATGGTACTCTCTCAAAAGATTTCTATTATCTTTTGTACTATCATCTGCATGTCTATAAATAATGTGAACAAATATAGCTACTTGAGTGCAATTATAATACTGTGATTGAATTTCTTCTTGTGGAGCAATAGTATAATTTTTAGCAAAATCAACAACTGACAATATAGTTCCAATTGGGAATGTGTTTTTACATAAACAAAATTGATTATCAAGCCAATGAGCATACTGAGAGTGTTGAACATATTTAGGTAAATCTTATCTTTAAATTCATTAATAAATGCATGCACACTAATTTTTTCCACAATTAGCTCACAAAGTTTTCCAGTTTTTCCATCTTTTAAAGAATACTCAACATTTTTTAATTTTTTTACATCCACTAATTGTTGTCCAAATTCATTTAAACTACTTTCATGCATAGATTCTCCTAATAATGAAAAGTTACCACATCTATCGCATTCTCCAGAAATAGATGCTTTTAAATAAAATATGTTTCCATTAGAGGGTTCACAAAACAAGCCTGCTATAAAATCTTTGATTCTTTCAGGTGGCATATTAATACCACAAATGTCCTACATAATTTGGTTAGCATGCAAAGTGCATCGTATATATCGAAAACTATCATAATAATAACAAAATTGTACATAAGTCTTACAACAACAAGAGATTCATTGCTTATTAATTCTAAAATACCAAGGTTTACACTTTTTGAATGATCTTTGACTTATGTTAATATTCAATGGTAAGATTGAAGCATCTAATTTTTTTTTATATAATTCAGTTTGAGTCATATCTAAGAGAAGCTTTGGATGAGGTTCACAAATTTTGGAACCCACCCTTAATTTTAAGACATCTCTAATGTTAGGTGATACTCTTGTATTATCATGCCAAAAAACTTTGATTAAAGATTTAATTTCATTAGTTAATTTCATGACTGATCTTGGGAGTCTACCACTAAAACTCCTTGAAATTGATTAATTGGATCATTTTCAATACTTTCTCTTCTTTTAACATCTCTTATCAAAGTTCTAGAATTTACTTTTATACATTTACTAATCTTACTTAACATTCTTTTATTTGAAGCTTCTTTATCAACTAGAGTAGTTGTTATTGCACAACGAGCCGCATTCTTATCTTTCGATCAACTTTTCTTACCTATAAAATCAATAGCATTAGCAACACTAGATATGACTTATTCTACTAAATCATCTTTCTTTTTTGGTTTTACAAAAACACCTAATTTTTTCATCACTATTCTCATTTTCAACATTATCAATTGCACCATGAGTTGACATTGGAATCCTAATTTCTTTCTATAAAAAAATATTTTATATATATTCTATTTCCATAAGTTCTAATTTGTCTCCAAGAAACTTTACCACGAAGTTTATCTAGCACATCTCTTTCGATTGTAAAAAAAACATTTTTAGGTTCATTCATACAAGGGGTTTCATTTTCATTCACACAAGGGGTTTCATTTTCATTTTCAAATGTAAAAGGGATTTCATTCACATTTTCATCAATAAGAGGGATTTTATTCTCATTTGCATTCTCATAATCTATATAAATTCATCATTTTTTTTGTTTTTGCATTGTTTCAACCCTAGAATTATTGATATCATCAATGGTGTATCCAACTTCATCTAAACAAGCAATATCAATATTATCAAAACTTGGGTTTGAACACATACCTAGATAGATTGTATGAATATTTATATTTTCCATATCATTGGGAGGTGGATTTGAAGACATACTCGAAGTTTTTTGCATAGGTACTATTTCCATATCATTCAAAGTTGAAGTTGAAGGCATAGTTGGGTTTGTCTCCATAAATGCATTTTCTTCCATATTCACCATCTCCACATTTGCATCATCTACATTCATTTCATCATTCATGGATTCCTCTTCAACATTCTTGAAACTAGATGCTTGAAATTTTTTCATTTGACAAATCCTTTCTCTTCTATCCCTTTGTATTTTTTCCTCCATATCTCTATTTGCTTGAATTTCTTCGGGTGTCATTAACTTTCTACATTTTTTTCTTTGTCTTTGCTTATCACCCATGGTTACCAAACCCTCTTTGATGAATTTTTATTTATTCAAGTAACCTATTTTCAAATTTCTTTCTCCTTCAAATATTCAAATAAAACTATGTAGTATGAAGAACCTTTTTTCTTTAAACTTTGAAGTACAAAAAACATTATGAATGCATCCAAAAATTCACTTTTTCCAAATCTTCTTTTAAAAAGATCTTGTACTTGATTCCACTTCAGAAAATTCAACTTGCACTTTTTCTCTTCCAACAATTTGAGTAGAATATGACCTGCACAAGACAAATTTGCAATAAAAAGCACAAAAAATGGCGCTTTCGGACCGTATAGCAGAAAAGGAATGTTGCAGAAAAAATGTGTTTTATTAGTATTTACCAAATTAGGAAAAAATGGCTATATCAGAAATGCGTATGTGTTATTAAGTGCATACACGTTCTGTTTTAGGAACGTGTACGCATTACATAACACATACATGTTACTTTTACCCAACGAGTAAATAGATAACGTGTATGCGTTATGAAACACATACACATTTTAGTAACGAGTACGTATTATTTAAAAATTGAATTCTCAACCCACATGTAGTCTTGGTTTTAGGCTTGGGAAATGCTTAGCAATCTGAGCCTTGGCCTTTGACCTGCAACTAAAAAACTAAGGCAAATTGAAGAAGAATTCCCAACTTTAACAATATGGCTGATGGATTTTTTTTTTTCTGAATCAATCTATAAAATTAAAACCCATTAGAGAACACGATGTCTAATTTCTAAATACATAATTTTTATTAATATTGGATTATGTTTGCTATTTTTAATTAATTTCTAAGCAAACTAGTACTTAAACTTGAAATATTAGGCTTTTTTTGGTTTTTAATAACTTTTTTTTGGTTAAGTTTCTTGTAAAAAAATTATATGGCATCAAACTTTAGAAAATTCTCTACACAACAAAAATAAATATTCAAAAAATGTTTAGTTTAGGTCCAATTATGTTGTCCTACACGTTGATTTTAAAAACAACAATTAAGGCCAATAAAAATTCAATAAAAAAAAAATTCCACATCAATCTTCATGTTGTTAGCTCTCTTTTTTCAAAAGGAATTAGCAAAATACTTTTATTTGGGTCAAAAAGTAGTGTCCGTACACGTGCTTGGTATGGTAAAAAAATAGGGACTTTTAAAAAGTGGTTTTTATAGATCCCTATCAAAATTTAATTTCTATAATCTGGGTATTTGAATAATTCACATATTTGGAAACTAGATTCAAAATGCTAAATTTCATATTACCAACTTTTTTTAAGATTCATTGTCTAAGTGCCTCAAATTTTCAGTCCAAGTGTGACAAATTTTGAAAAACAGCAAAAACACTTCCACTTTTTGAGCTTTTTGTGTACCCAACTTCTTGCATCGGCCCTATGATACAATTGATTTTAGGTGGTGGGGATATATTTCAATTTTCAAGGGTGTGATGTTAGATATTCAAGTTCATGTTGTTGGATGAAAACCCATTTGTGTATAATTTTTGGACTAGGCTCATCAAAGCTTACATTGAAAAAATGGCACATACCTATGCCATTGTAGCAAGTGAGCATATATTATGGAGCAAGGGAAAGTAGATAAACTAGTAGGTTGTAGAGAAAATCATTAGAGAAAAAATTTCAAAGGGAATGAAGTCTCCTATGCCCCAATCTAATTATGAAGCGGTATCTAGAGCCACCTTATTTTTATCACTCTTGAAAGTGAATAACCCACTACAAATAAAATACTAAAGGGAACGTTGGAAATTGTATTTCAAAATCAAATTGGAGTCATTGTGGATCAACACATAACAAGATGTATTTATGAAAATGAGTTGGATTTCAATGTTGTTTACTCACCATATTGGGAAGAAATGGTGAAAAAAATTAATGAGGCTCCAAAAGGGTACAAGGGCTTGAGTTTTGAGAAAGTGTTCCAAGCACCTTATTGTACAAAGATGTTGAAAGCTTGTAGAATATTCATTGAAGACCATTTGGGGTTTATGGGTTGCGACATAGGTGTCCATTGTTTGTAATGGGTGGAAAGATGTTAGAAATTGATCCTTGATCAATGTCATAGAAGTGTCTCTTAAAGGGGCAAAATTTTTTAGTCATTAATTATGAGGGGTAGGTGAAGGATGTCTAATTTATTGCTAATATTCTTATTTTATTCATTAAGGAAGTGAGACCACGTAATGTCGTTCAAGTCATAACAACCAATGCAAATAATTGTAGTGTTGTTGGATTGTTGGTTGATGAATGTTATTCACACAATCTTTTGGACACCTTGTGTGGTCCACTTTCTCAATCTTATGTTACAAAATATTAGGAACAAAATTGATTATATCAAAGAGTTGTATGTAGAGGCTAAGGAGATCTAAATGTTTATCACCAAACACCACATGTTGCAAGGCATATTTAGATCAATTTTGAAAATTTGAGCTATTGAAGATAAGTGAAGTAGTATAAAAATATATATTTTAGTTTCACTTTAGTTATTTGATTTTGTTTTTAAACTTAGTTATTTAAGTCATAATTTGATTGTGTATTCTAATTCCTCTTAATTTTTTTTTAGTTATTTTATTTTTAATTTTTGAATAGGTTTCTAAGACCTATTTCAACTCCAAGACAATTGTCTTGAGACAACTTGTGAGGGTTTAAGAGGCATTTTAGCATATGGCTATTAGCCAAATTTGGTCCATATGGAGAAAAAACAACATTGAGAGGGTAACAAATATTATGCAAATAATCTTAGATGACTTTTGGTGGGATTATGTGAATTATCTCTTTAGTTTCACTCAGCCCATTTTGAGTATGATTTGTTATATTAACATTGAAAAACCTTGCTTGGGATAGATGTATGATGATATTGACTCAATCATTGATAATATGAAGACCACCATAAATATAATATGAAGACCACCATAAATGAGAAAGAGAAAATATGAAGAAAATTTCTTCAAACAAGTGTACACAATTATCGAATGAAGATAGTTCACACAATGATCACACCATCACATTTTCTTGCCTTTACGTTGAGTCCAAAATAATGTAGTGTTGAGATTTTTTTTGTGCCAACGAGAATTTCCTTGTATAAAGATTATAGAATTGTTGAAGGGTATAAGGTAGCATTTCATAGTCTTCTCCCTGATTTGGATTTTAATTTTGATTTACAAGATGTAGTCATGAGTGAAAGATACCATAATCTAAATTTGAAAAACAATGAACTTGTGAAAGAAGCTTTTAGCAAATACTATTGCTTGTTGCTAGTGTGTAATGTTGTTGCATGGAGCTAGCAACAAGAAGGAACAACAAAGAGCAAATAATACCTAAGCAAGACTAGTAGAATACTCAATAAACAAACAAATGAATACTTAACCTACAACTTGGAGATGTTAACTAAAGTTGTGCATGTTTCCAAAACATAAGGTATGTAGATTCAATCCAAATAACTTGAAAGTGTTAACTAAAGTTGTGCATATTTCCAAAATATAAAGTGCAAAATCAATCCAAATAACTTGAAAGTGTTAATTAAAGTTGTGCAAATTTCAAAACATATAAATTGTGGATTTAACCAAATAACTTGGAGTATGTTTCGTATAACTTAGAGTTCATGTAGAGTGTTTGGTACAATAATTTTATAAGAAATTTGAGCAAAATTAACAATTTTGTATTTTTTTTAATAGTACGATGCTACCAAAGGGATAGTGCCCATATATTGAAACTGTGAAAAGGATTTAAGAAGGTGATCCTCTTGGATTATTACATTTTATCAGTTAGGCCTGTTGTGGATGGGGGCTCATAGTCCTTTGGCCACTTCGACTACTCTTTTGAGTTGTGCTGGGGACAAAACGTTGAAGTGATGACCCATGAAGAAACTAAAAGCCTCCATATTATTTCTGATGATGCCCTCCTTGAGCAATGTATCTGCTTGAGGTCCTCGTTCTACTGAATAGAAGTCACCTCCACGATGTCAGCTAAACTTTCATCACGCAGGCTCTTATCGAATCCTTTGATTGTGCTGATTGCATGAGCTTTCGAGGTGTCTCATGCAAAGTTTTTCACCACCAACTTACCCCAACTCTTCTTGTTGAGTATGAGGTTATGCTCCATAAGAAGTCTGCGAAAAACTTTCTGTCATGGATGTGTCCCTCATTAAATACATTGCTCCCTACTATCTTCCCTATCGCGTTTGCCACTTCTCTTGACTGCGTGTTGAATAATTGTTGAATTTCAACAACATTGAGAAGCAAAATTGAAGCTACAAGAATGAGTTTAACATTAAAAATAACTCAATCGATACCATCGTGGCCGACGTTCCACGATTATTGTTTCGAAAAACATTGCGACGATTGGCTCATATAACTGGCCAATGTGAGAGTGCTGGAAACGCTTGTACAAAAGTTATTTAAAATTCGACATAGGTAGAAGCAGTGCCTGGGTAAGTGGTATATAGCTTCAACTTTCAACAATGGAAAACTTGCAGGACATAGCAGACGCCATTTCTGAGCTCCACGCACCACAAGATGCTTCAGAGATATTTGATAAGGAAGCTCGGTTTAGCCCCGTGCAAGCAAATATTGATGCTGCTTTGAAACAGTCCAAGGCTTGTTGCGCTCGGAGCCGCCAGGGGGAATACGACATTTCGGACTTCCTGCTCGGAATGCAGCCGCCTGGGGAGGTTGGGGACTTCATTGTTGATGTGGAAATCAACAAGACTACGGACGGCAGGGGTCGTGGGCTGTACGCAACGGAAAACATTAGCACCGGCGAGCTCCTTTTAGTGAGCAACGCCGTCGCCATCGATGACCACGGGGCCAGGCCCTTCAAATTTGTTCACAGGCCCTTCAAATTTGATCACAGGCGTAAAAGAAAGACATCCTCTACGCCAAAGGGTCTTGTATCCGCCGTTATGTGTGTTGCCAATAAATCTCAGAAACTGCTCCAGCAGCTTTATGCTCTGGACGACGGTACTGAACAGGTCCGCGCTTCGACGCCGGCCATGGACTTCTTTGATACAAACAGCCGTTGCCAAGAAACATCAGAAACGCCGCTGCTAAAACTTGACTTCCACCGCATCAGAAACATCGTTTCCCGAAACTCCTTGGGCGGGGTGGTTGAGACAGAGAGTTTCAGTGGGCTGTGGCTGCTGCCATCGTTTATTAATCATTCGTGCCTTCCCAACGCAACCAGGCTTAATGTAGGAAGAGCCATGTTTTTGCATGCAGCAAAGCCAATCAAGAAGGGGGAAGAAATCACCATTTCTTACTTCGATGCCCTGCTCCCCTTCCCACAGCGACAAGCCATGTGTGAGGCCTGGGATTTCAATTGCAACTGCAAGCGTTGCGCTCTGGAGAAGTCTCTCAACACTGCCTTCAAGAGCTTGAATGCACAATTTGAGGCTTTGCACAACAAAGCGCTGGATGAAACCAATGATGCAAGGTCGTCGGGAGAAGAATTTCCCACAGACCTTTCCATTTCTGCAGAATTTGCCCAGGTTTACGAAAAGATGGAAGAAAAATTATCTACCTACCTTAGAATGAAATTGGAAGAAACGAATTGGGTTCGGGCATCTTATGTGACTGCTTATTGGGCTGGAACGCAGTCGAATGAATTCTTTGACAAGACTCTTGAAGACCCCATTCCTTGCGGCGAGGAAATCCTGCAGGCCGTTGTAAACACCGTGCCAGGCGACTTGCGAACCCTTGCCATGGCGGCTCACCAGGCGGAAGGTTTAAAGTATTGGGTTGGTAATAAAGGCTGGGCCGTAGAGTATTGTGCAGCACAAGCTAGAGATGCATGTGTGCGAGTGTTAGGAAAACACAGTGAACACATTATTGAAGCACTCGTACACCACCATGCAAAGTCTGTAATCTTTTAGTGAGGTGCGTAGCTGCTAGATTTTTGGGATTTCCACTTAAAACCGTTTTTGAAGTATTTTTCTGGAATCCCTGTGAAATCAAGTTTTGAAGAACACCAATCTGTCTTTCCCTTCAAATTTATGAATGTAAAA
Organism: Sequoia sempervirens; assembly: GCA_007258455.2. NCBI lineage: Eukaryota > Viridiplantae > Streptophyta > Pinopsida > Cupressales > Cupressaceae > Sequoia > Sequoia sempervirens. The sequence goes on from VDFB02168118.1 coordinate 306,769, forward strand.
GTTGGCAGGCCTTTCATGGCTAAAATAAATTTCAGTGTAAAAGAACTTTTTATGGTTCGAATGGAATAAATATGAATAGGATTTTCTCTCTATGAGCAAGCTGTTTCACTCTTCTGTTTCAGCTGTAGCAGATTTTATTATTATTTGATATCAGGGGTAATTTCACTTCATCAAATTTGATCTTGGGTGTTTTTGTTTTCTTTCAATGACGTAGATGTTTAACAGGAGCTCGGAGTTATATAAAGTAATCTTGTTCCTCTGATTTTTCTTTTTACAACAATCTTAATCTAAAAGTATACCTATTAAAACAACACTTTCTCATAGAATCTTATTTATTTATTTGTAAGCTTACACTGAAACAAAACTCCTATTTGGGTTTATTTGAAATTTGATAATATAATATAATTGATTATGAATCCTTTTATTGCCTTCAAATTTTGCATTCAAACTAAATTTTACATTTCACTTGAATGTTTAGATAAGTCAGTGATGAATGATCTCGTTTTATTTTTCTATTGCAGATTAGAGAAATAAATTTTGATTTCTTTACAACAATTTTCTCTGATGATTAAATTGAAGTATTTCACATATTTCACGTTACACTACATATACTAGTACTACAAAATCATTAAAAAACCCTCAAAACCAAGAAAGTAAATACAAGATTTCTGAAATTACAGTAAAAATCTCATAAAAGATAAGTAAAGAATAATCGAAGTAACAAGAAGAAAACATCTTAACTTTAATTGAAACCATTTAAATCAATTAAAGTCCTTGAGGCAAAAGGGCCATTATAATATTTAACACAAGTTTAATTAATTCAAAAGAACACTACTACCATCAATTTTGAAACAAAAAAAACTTCAATCGCTTGAAATGTATGTACAAATTTTGTTATTCTGAAACCCTTGTAAACAGATAAATTCATATTTCATCTCAAAAGGTCTCCGTAAAATGAAGCACAACATAAGAAAAAATTCCAATAGAACAGCGTGGCTACATAATATTGCCCCCTTTAAATAATTTTTAGTCTTCTGTCTTGCAAGCCTTTTCCAGTGCTTTGACAAGGTTTTGAAAATACTGGCTAGTAGCATTCGTGGGGGTAACGAGTCTATCACGAAATTCATTAAATTCTTGTGAAGGCTTTTCGCTTCCACTAAAAACCTGCAACTCTTCCTCAACACAGTGATGAAGTCGTTCCAAAGAAGACTCAGCATAAGCTTGGGAGTGCTCAAATAAGTTCTTGTGAGCCCTGTCATCTTCAGAAACATAATACCCATAAGCATATGTCCACTTGAGCACACGCCTGCATTCAACAATCTAGAGCCATGCATCTGTCACAAATTTTAAATGGAAGTCAGATAAACCTTGTGTGGTACCCAACTGTTTCAACTGAAGACTCTGAACGTGATTCAGATCTGACAGTGCCTTTTCCCTTGATCTTTCATGGGCTGCCCATAATGGATGTATCTCTCTAAGGATTGCTTAATTGCGTCTTTTTCTTTTCTTCTGGTTTGCTCTGATTCAGATTCCTGATAAGGAACTGTCAATGTCCTTTGTTCATCAAGATGAAATCTGTTGCAAGCAGAATCAGAAGTGTGGGCTTTCCAATTACCAAGGCATAACCAGCAAAATTCAAAGAAGCATGGAGCCACACATGTCATATGCATGCAACCCTGATTTTTTTCAATTGCGCGGTTACATTTTGGACAGGGCTTTGTGTTAACAATTTTCCAGTTTTCTGTTTCTTTATTGTCTCCGTTCTTTAAAACCCATTCTCTATCTTTATTGTCTCTAGTGTTCTTTAAAACCCATTTTCTAACAGTTTCACAGTCAACAGGATGATGCATTTCCTCTGAGCAGTTCCAGCAAAAATTATAAGAGCATTTGCAGGTGACGTCATAGCATTGGCTGCTTCCACTCTCCAATTCCACAGAATACTCACAATCAGGAGCAGGACACCATTTGATTGTTTTATTTTCCCCAATATAAGATCTAACGAGAAATTGGCCATATTTTCTTATATAATGTTTGTCTGTAATCAAACAGAGCACAGAGTCTTCACCCACCGCAGCCCCACATTTTGGCTGAGGGCATCTCAAACTGAGACACCCAATACCATTTTCCCTTATTGAGATCTGAATGTAGTTCATCGAACAGTTCTTGCAGAAATAATGACCACAAGCAAGGGCTTTCATTTCAGTAAAGAAGTGGGAATCCATGCAGATCTCACAGTATAACTGCTCGTCATCTCTAAGCTGTTTTACTGGAGCCTTTTGAAACAATCCTGAATCTGTTCTCACTTTCTGCTCGTTCAGAAACCATTCATCTAGCAATTTTGTAACGCTCCACTTGAAATGTTGTAAGAGAATCCGTGACTCGGCTTGAGATATACAACAAAGGGAAGAAACAGACTCCACGACCTTCTCCTGTCTTTCTCGGATGTATTCAGAGCTCAAAACGCTATAGCACTTCATGTCACTCTTCTTTTTTCTCTTCGCTGGCGAGTAGTTTAACTCTTCATAACGTTCTATGTCTTCGCCATTAGAGGAATCATCTGATTCGTACTCCATTTTACGAGCGCCTTCTTTGTAATCCATTTCTTTCTTCCGAATAGAACGGTTTTCTTTGTTTCTTTATAAGGATTTTAAAGTTTGGTATGGTATTCTCTTAATTATTACGCTGAGATGCGTTCGACAGTACCAGTAAAGGTGGAAAGAGCTTTAATATATACAATTTTATAGTTGATTAATTCTTGAGTATAATATGATAAAAGACAACTGAGGCTAACCAATTTAATTATTAGAAATCATTTAATGTAAGTAAATAAATATTGACAACTAAGTAAATAATGGCATAGAAATTTTGTTATTGCATCTAACAATAAATATTCAATTTTTACTATACCTTGGTTAGGTATATATCTATTTAGTGATGAATTTATAATTAATATATTTAGTGTAAATGAAATTATTAGAATACCTTTTTTTTTTATAATATAAATTTGGTTATTTGGGTCTAGGAACCGCAACAAAATATAGAGAAGAGGCCTGGAAAAACGAGTCGAGCATAGTAGACCCAATGAAATGGGCAAAGACAATGCCACATATAGAACATCAAGCACCTCCAACTTCTGGCGAGTGCTCCTTGATGTCCTCTTGAATTAATTTTAGAACATGCCAAGGGTAGGAGGTCATCCACTTAGCTTCAATGCAGCCCTCCTTATCCCGAAGACCTACACCAACATTAGTGGCCCAATCTACTACACTGTTTCTGCCTCTACCAATATTTGTGAAGAAAATATTTGAAAAGGAGGAAGCCAAACTACGTGCAACCTCGGTAATGATGTTCAACTTCCAATGGTGAGAGTTGCCACCCTTCATTAATTCAATTATAAGCTTCAAATCCCCATCCACCCAAATCTTATTCCAATTATGATCTTTAGCAATCTTGAGGCCAAGGGTAGGAGGTCCTCCACTTAGCTTCAATGCAGCCCTCCTTATCCTGAAGACCCACACCAACATTAGTGGCCCAATCTGCTACACTATTTCTTCCTCTACCAATATGTGAGAAGAAAATATTTGAAAAGGGGGAAGCCAAACTACGTGCAACCTCGATAATGACATTCAACTTCCAATGGTGAGAGTTGCCACCCTTCATTAATTCAATTATAAGCTTCAAATCCCCATCCACCCAAATCTTATTCCAATTATGATCTTTAGCAATCTTGAGGCCAGACCATAGTGCACGGGCCTCAGCCACGTTATTGTATTCCACACCTAAATCCTTAGCATACCAACCCAATGGTTGATCGTAGTGATCCCTGAAGATACCACCACCACCACTCGCACCTAGGTTTCCCTTAACAATTCCATCAAAATTGAGTTTGATCCAGTTGACATCAAGGCGTTGCCAAGGGAAAAGGCAGGGACTGGCCATACCAATTTGTCGCCTACCATCAAGCCATCTAAAATTAGGTCAAGCATCAACTTAGAACTTCTCATCATCACTAATGTACCAATCTGCTTTGCACTTCACCATAACAATTTTGGCCAGGGAGGACTCGATGAGATCCCAGACTTTGCAAACAAATTTCTCCTTATCCTCGAACAACCTTCTATTCTTTTCCAACCAAAGATTCTAGACACTGATGGAAGGAGTGGTGTACCAAATTAATCGGAGGCCTAGCCTACCAACTTTAAAGAACCAACAATCCAATAGAGACGAAAGATTACAAAGCATTATCCAATTAATCCCCCATTTATTCATGAAATATTGCGAAATTTCATAAGAATATCTACAATGAAGAAACAAATGGTCATTGTTCTCGTAATTGTCTTTGCAAAGAACACACCTAGAGGGGCCTTTGTGCCCCAAAGTCTGAAGCCTATCCCAAGTCAAAGCCCTGCATTGCCAGGCGACCCATAGGAAAGTGTTGGCTTTAGGGAGACCAACATACTTCCAGATAATCTTTGAAGTCCTCTTATCCATACTTGGCACATTCTGAAAAAAGAAGGCATAAGCTGATTTGACCGAGACAACACCACTGGCATTATCTCTCCACACCCTTCTACCCCCCTTGCTAGAGATAGGAAATCCCTCTATCTTATGTTGCTCCTCCTTGTAGGAATCATCGAACCCACTACTAAACTCTTGAAAGGAAATGGACACTTCTGCTGACTTTGAACATCCTTCATATAGTCTCTAGCATACTTCCCCAATTTGGGTTCTAGAAGCCTAGCTAGAGGATGCAAAGGCTAAATTTCTTTAAAGGAACTCTCACATGCCCAAAATTCTCACCAAAATATGATCTTATCTCCCATTCCAATCTACCATGAGAGGTTAGGACTGATGAGAGAACAACAATTCCTTAAAAAATTCCATATACTAGAGTCGTAAGGTAAGACATGAGTAGCGAAAAACAAATGCTTCGGGTCCTGCTAAATATATGTAGCTTGTAAGACTTTGCTCCATAGTCTTCCTTGATCCTCATACACTCTCTAGAAAATCCTGGCCCCTAGGACAATATTCATTTGTTTTACATTTCTTATTCCTAAACCACCGAGATGCTTGGGACTGAAGGCCACTTTCCACTTAACTAAATTGTATTTGAAAGCATTTCCAATGCCTCTCCAAAGGAATAATCATTGTGTTGGGGTGATCCCGCAATAGTGGTTTACAATTTTTGGCCAAATTGAACACTGAAATAAATTTTTTTAACTAAATCTTCACTTTCTGGCACCTATAACAGCTGAACCATGAGGAATTTGAAGATGATGCAAAGTAGACTTTCGTGAAATTTTGTTTTTAGATTCTAAATATATTTTTTTCAAAATTTTTGGAATCAGATTGCACTTCTTTTTCCATCTCCCTCGAAAACTAATTTTTTTCAGTAAACAACATTTTTAAAAAGTTATGCTCACCGTATAATGCATACCTTTTTTTCCATGAAGGATAAAATTCTAATTCTTTTGAATTTAGATTTGTAACTCCAATATCTAGTGCTTCCACTTGGTTGATAGTTTTTTATTGAATATTTTTTCTTTAATCAAGTTTCGAAGTAAAACCAATTACAATTCAGACATAGCGCGACTATATAATGTGTAACTTTTTTTGTATATATTGAATTTTTTTTTTTTTTTTTGGATCAAGGACTTCAATATTTGGTGCACTCATATTTTTCAAATTTTTTTGACAATCTTCTATTTTTCCACATGTGTAGAATAAAGAGTTTGATTTTCGGTAAAAAGCCTACATTCACAAGAAATGAAAAATAAATATAATAATTAAATTAAATTTATTTAAAATTATAACTTTTGGGAAGCTTATAATAAGGACTACATACTTACAAAAAATAAATTTTAAATGAATTCATTTGATCCCCCAAAAGGTAGATAAAAAAAAAAAATTATCAGCATTTTGATAGGTGTAAAGGAGACTCCATTATAGGTATGGTTTAAAACTAGCGGGGTTCTATTCAAGGGGGTTTGATCTAAGGTAGTTTGATCAAGCCCTCTTCAATCAGAATGCTTTAAATGAAACTTTTAAAGGCTTAAATCATTATATTTTCTAAAAATATGTGATTTTAGCAAAAATCAAAATCTCCCAGAAATTGTAAACCAACTTTGTGGGATCACCCTGCATTTTTTCAAGATTCTTAGCAACCTTGCTAGGAACTTGAAAAAAATCATCACATAAGTAGGAATAGCTGCCAAAGAAGAATTGATCAAGGTGATTCTCACAGTTAGAGACAACCACATCCCTTTCCATGAAGCCAACTTTCCTTGAATTTTGGAGACCACCTTACTCCATTCCAACTCTGAAGTTATCTTGTCAACAAGAGGCATCCCTAGGTAAGAACTAGGGAGATGATATACCTCAAACCTGAGGATTCTTTGAATATCCAAAGCCTCAACACCATGCTCTTTAAGGAAAAATATCCTACATTTCTTGATGTTCACTTTCTAGCTTATTGAAGCCTCATAAGACATTAATACCTTTTCGTAAGCACTAGCCTCCCTAACAGAGGCTTCCCAAAATAAAAGTGTGACATCCACAAACTGGAGATGCGTAAGGTTGGGGAAGTAGCTAGAAATGTGAAGACCTTTGATATTTCCTTTATCCACTTTCAATCTCAAGGCTCTCCCCAAGACCTTTTTAACAATGAGGAAAATAAAAGGGGAGAGAGGATCCCCTTGCCTCAACCCCCACATGACGTGGAAGAACTCAAAAGCAAAACCACTGATAAGGATAGAATAAAAGATGAAGGAAATGCAACTCAACACCCATCTATACCAATCCACACAGAAGCCTAACTTTCTCAACACTTTGATGAGAAATCCCCAAGAAATCCCATCGTATGCCTTATTCACATCAAGTTTAAGAATCATACCATCTTTATTTTTTGCTTTTATGGAGTGTATTATTTCGTAGGCCATAACAACATTCCAAAATTTGTCCACCCTTTAGAAAGCTGCTTTGTTCATCTGAGACAATATTTTCTAAACACATCTTGAGTCTAGTGGCCATTTCCTTTGAAACAATCTTATAAATCTCATTACATAAATCTATTAGACGCATCTCATCAAAATACTTCAGCTCATTGTTCTTGGGGACAAGAGCAATATAATTGGTATTCCATGATTTAAAGACTTCTCTCTTACATTTGCACTCCTTCACTGCTGCCCACACATCCTCACCAACAATATCCCAAAATCTTTGGAAAAAACCAATCTGAAAACCATCCAGGCTCGGTGCTTTATCAACACCAAGAGAGAAGGTAACACACCTGATTTCCTCTTTTGAGAAGGTACCCATAAGCTGTTGATTCCAAATTTGTCACCAATCATTCTAAGAATCACTTTGATCAAATCTTCCTAAGCATGTAAGTTCACCATAGGATTAACACTTAACATGTATTTAAAAAAAAAACCCCCTCTTGGTTAATAGCGTGAATGTCCTCCACAATCGAACCATTAGGCAAGGTTATTTTTACAATTTTGTTATGTTGTATTCTAAGCTTAGTAGCTAAATGGAAGAATTTGGTATTGTTATCACCTTCTTGAAACCACTTAATCTAAGATTTTTGTTTCTAAAATATGTCCTCCATCCTTAAAATTCTATTATGTCTTTCAAAGCAATCCCTTGCCTTGTCTCCAAGATCGGTAGTTAATCTAGTATGAGAAATAGCCTCCTCTATTGATTTGATCTTCTCCTCAACTTTGAGTCTCAAATAGGTTACCCATCACATTCTTATTCCAGACTCGAGCCAACCTCTTGACTTCACCTAATTTTTTAAAGATATTGTTCATCTTTTATTACCTTTAACTTCCATACTCCACCAACCCTCCAAAGCACTTTTGAAGTTCAGGTGTTCATACTAGAAGGCCTCTATTTTGAAGGGAATGCCTTTGGATTTATGAGCTTTAGAGATGCAAAGCACTACAGGTCAATGGTCAAACCCACCAAACTAGCAAACAACATAGTGAAAGCAAATATAAGAGAACAACCGATCCGAGTTAACCAAAAATCTATCCAATCTACACTTAATGTTATTCTCCTATATTCTCTTGTTGCACCAAGTGAACCAACCAATCTTCGGCTCTATATCTACCAGAGAAAGGGCATCACACATCCTTCTAAATTCCATAGAACCAGTATTATGATGCTCCTGCCACCAATCTTCTCTGAGGGGCTTAGGGTAGCATTGAAATCTCCACCCACAAGCTAATTACCATTAGGGAAGGATTCCCTGAAAGAGATCAAGTCGTTCTAGCACTTAATTCTATCTTTTTCCATGTTGGGGTTGTAAACATTGGAAAGAATCACATCAAGACTACCCCTGAGATCTTGAATTTTGATAGATAAAATACTGTATGTAGAATGCAACCTAGAAACTGAGAAGTGATACTTATTACATTTAGGATGGCCAAACCACCCACAGAGCCTAAGGCATCCACTGTGCAAACATCACCATTCCTCTAGAGTAAGGGAACCAACTTCATGAGACTATCACTGTCCATTTTAGTTTATTGCAACAAACACACATTTGCACCTTCCACCTCAATTAGCCGTTGAACCAACTGACACTTCTCTGACCCATTGAGGTAGCACACATTCCAACTGATTACCTTCATAACTCCCTGCTCATAGGGAGGTGCTCACCTCCATTTTTCACAAACTTAAATAAGATTTTTTGTGTACCCTTCACAACTTCTTCCAAATCCTTTTGCTTGGTCTTACTAACATCTAATCTTTTGCCTCTACTTGATGCACATCCAATATCCATCGGGATGGATTTCATACCACAAGATCTCTTGCCATGCCTAGTGACCATCTTCCATGAATTTTCCTTTTCCTCTTCATCCTCCTTTCTGCTCCATTCACTTTCACTAACATCCCCTAGTTTCAAAGAGGGGTCCTGATTTGTATTCTTATTGTCTCATGTTGTTACTACTGGAGCAAGAGGAGGTTTGTCAAAAGTGTTTGAAGTTAATGAAATGTTTGTAAAAAATTCCTCAAAGAAATGTGGTCTCATGGTGATGGAATACCATGATAAACAAATTTGTCATGGCATTCCATCACCATGAGACCACAATTCTTTGAGGAATTTTTTTCAAATAGTTCACTGCCTTCTCTATGCTACCAAAATTTTCATACATGTCTTCCAAAGCATTTTATGAAATAGTTCACTACATCACTGCTATGGATAAAATCCTAAAACAGGTGCTTTCGAACAAGCTATGGATAGGGAAAATAGTAAGCATAATAGTAAGAAATATATAGTTCAATAAGTACTCAAAATTTTGTTGATTATCTCATACATTATAAGCCATGAGTTGCATCACTATTCTACTTTTTGTGATTGAATAATTTTTTGTTTTATTTTCAAATGATGCAAGCAGAATAACCTCCATTTGGATATGGTAATGGAGCAATGTGTATTTTGTGCAATAGACAACTTGATGCCTTTCATGGGGGTATGAGGCAGATTAGTAAATTTCAAAGTACATTCATTGTTATAGTTGTTAGTTAGTGAAAAATCAAATGATTATGTATTTGTAGTTTAATTTCTATTTGGATGGTTTCTATAGGACTTGGGCATGCCACAACATGAGCAGGAAAATCTTTCACTTGAGGAGAGAGATTGTCTAGTGGAGGTAAGTGATTATTTTGGTAAATATATCATTTTTTATAATGTAATTTTTATATATTAATGTCTTTACTTGTTATTGTAACAATTGAAGCTTGATGAGGAACTAAACCCTAGGAGGAGCAGCCCTTGAGTTTAGAGTAAATGAGTGTCTTATGCATTGCCATCCACCTGACCACCAAAGGCCACCCGTTTGTTTCATTCACTTGGAGGGTAGTGACTTTTGAGTGCCCCCTTTTTTGTATGCCTATATGGAATTTTTGGATATATTTTATATTGCATATACTTGACATTATATGCCTATATGGCTATTTTGTATATATTTTATACTTATATCGAAATATATTGATGTATGCCTACATGGCTATTTGGTTAATACAAATCATTTTTATTGATGGTGTCCATATTTGCATTATAAATCCATGCTTCAATAGATATGCGTTACATGTATTCAAGTGTATACTTTACAACTTACGTGTATACTTTTTGACTTATGTGTATTCCAATGTGTACTTTGCAACTTACTTGTTTTCATGTGTATTTCTTGTATTCATGTGTATACTTTGTATTCATGCATATACTTTATATTAATGTGTATACTTCATGGATTACATATATTTGAGTACTTGTTCTTCACTTATTCACATGTATGCTTCACTTATTCATGTGTATGCTTCACTTATTCCAATGTATACTTCATGCTTCTAATGTATACTTCACTTATTCACGTGTATACTTCATGTATTACGTGTATGCTTCATGCTTCCAATGTATACTTCACTTATTACGTCTTTCATTTTCTCATGATCTTGACATTTAGCATTTGGTTAGCCCTAGGATTGCTCATCATTGTCCTTCAATGTTTTTCTTGAATATTTATTAATTGATGCTAAACAACTTTATTAGTTGATGCTAAACAACGTCAATATTTCCAAAAATGACTCACCAAGGATTTATCATTTACTTATGTGCTAATTCAATGTTCTATGATATTGAGTCAATATATAAAAGGCTACAAAATTATATTTCCCACCACTATGGCTTCCATCTAGATCTTATATTCTTTATGCAATTGTGTGCATGCTCAAAAACATGCCTACAATGCTTATAGGCCAAATTTCACACTCCTTTTATGTTAATGTTGACATGTGGCTCTTGAAATCCATAAGATAATGGTGTAGTAAATGTGCATTGATTCTTTAGATTGTCTATTAGTAAAGTCTAATGTTACTTACTCTTGTAAGTAAGAACTATGCTTCTAATCAATTAAAAATATCATTCATATGCTTTCTTATGTGCTTCAATTACTGAATTAGTTGGATAAAAGTAAGAAATTAAATAACTCAAACACACATTGAAAGAGAGATTTACAAAAAAAAAATATTGAAGTTGTGCTTCCTCATTTCCACTATCATCTTGCAACATTTGCAAGTCAATTTGGGCTTTCAAATGCATTGGGGCCTTGTCAAGAACATCTACAGTCCTCTATTAACTTGCATTCTTGTGGATTATGTACTTATTCAATCTACTACTCTCTTGCACTCATCTATAGATTCATCTTATATTCCTAATTTGAAATTGCAACTCACCAACCTCCATATTTAACTTCCAAGGGTTATACTCATGCTCACACAAGAGCATCTAACTCATAGAAGATTCTAAATTCCCCCCACACAAATATATGGAAGACAAATCAATTCAACTATATGTTGGTCAATTGGTTCTACCATTGATCTCATTTAGAGTAACATCCATTATAGCCAAACTTGTCTAGGTAAGATTGTCTTTTGTTGTGTGAGTTCATCTAAAGCTAAAACTTATTGAGTAAATTAAGTACCCAATAGAAATTGTCACTCATGACTTCCTATAAGTGGTATGGAGCTAAGAATATACATATCAACCCTCAGCCTTCTTATACCAATTAATCAAGCCCATCACTCACGATTGTTCATGTAAGTGATGTGAAGCCTGAGATGTTTGGATTAACCATGAGCCTTATACACCAATTCCCTTATTCCTCAATGTGGTGTTTTTGTAGATTTTCCCTTTTCCTCAACTATTTTGACATCCATATGTTTTACCTCTTTCATGCAATCATATTCTTTTGGTGTGGAAAACTCGAACTTGTTAACTGTCATGTGAATCTTTCTCTTTTCCTTTGTTTTGCATGCCATCTTAAGGGATTAAGCTGGTAGAACATAGCTTGGATTGATTCAACATGTTTGGGTGTGAAAGAGGACCATGCCTAGCCTAAACATACCCATCCATATGTGTTGAAACAATCCATTTGGTCACACGAGTTGCAGAACGAAAGTTACACCCCTTTGCAACTTTACATTGCTTGCATCTGACACTTTTTCCATCAACTGAAAAGTCATCACCATGGGAAATTGACTCCAAGATAACTGTTGTCCCTAATTTTTAACTTGTTAAAAATTGGGATAACCTATCAAAATTTTGATAAAATTTGGAGATTTTCTCTTCTAAGGCATGTTTTACGAGGTGCAAAGGTTAGAAAATTTCAGCTTTGGATCTATAGTCCTTTTGGTTAACATTTTTCACTCACTCTTGTCTGTTTTCTTAAAATTTTGAGTCATTTTTAGTGTGTTTTTTGGTCAATTTCGGGTTTTTCTAGCATCACTGCAAGTTGGGGATTTAGTTTCTTATTGCAAGTCAATAATAGGAACTTTTCATCTACATTGCAAGTGTTTTTGCTTTTAATTTTCTTCTTTAAAGTCTTTTTAGGAACTTTTTGAATAAATTGCAAGTGTAAGAACTTTTAGAGCACATTACAAGTTACTTTTTAAAAAGTCACTTGCATTTGCTCCTCAAAAGTTTGATTTCACTTAAATTCACTTGCATTTGCTCCTCAAAAGTTTGATTTCACTTAAAGTTACTTGCATTTGCTCCTCAAAAGTCCGATTTCACTTAAAGTCACTTGCAATGACTTGAAAAAGGATTGATTTGAGTCTTTCATCTGAATAAACTTGCAATTGCTCTTCTCAAACCCGATTTCACTTGATGCGAACTTGCAAAAGCCTTAAAAAGCTCTGATTCAAGTTTACTTCATTTTGAAATCACCTCTTTGCTTGCTCTGAGTCATAAAAATCCTGACCCCATTAATGGAGAGTTCAATTTGTGTTTGAATTTGCTTCTTCTCCTCTTTTCATGGCGGATTTTTGAATACTCAGCTGCAATAAAAGGCCATTCAGCTATGACAAATCATAAGGCATCCAGGGTTTTCTTCTTCTTTTAGTTTCCAATCTTTCATTGCAGGTATGTTTGCTTTTCTTTCATGATTTTCTTTTTATTCTAGTTTATTTGTATCATAATTTCATGGCGTCTTTGTTTCATGTTTGAAACTTATCTAATAAAACATCTTTCTCCACGTAAAAAAATGCATTTCTCTTCTTATTTCACACGCCTTTCTCTTCATTCACCCAAAAACGCGTTTTCATACTAGTCTTTTATTTACCCCCATTCAAAACGTTTCTTCATTTATTATAAAAACGCTTTCATCTTCGATGAAAAACATTTTCCATTCCGCCTTTCATAATAACGCCTTTCATTTTACCTTCATTTCATAAAAAACGCGTTTTTATTGCTTACCAAATGTTCGCCATAATGCCTTCACCCAAAAACTCATTTTTTTACTATCCTTAGCTGAAAAAGTTATTCACATGCCTTTCATTCACCAAAACGCGTTTTCCATTCCATTTCATTTACATTTTCCCTTCATTCCATTTCACTACATATTTGCATTCCTCTATCTTCCATTTCATCTCATTTCCGTTTTCTAGAAAAGAGAAAATAAAAAAAAGTTGCCCTTGGAGGAAAATCGGGTTTTTGCCAACACATTGCAAGTAGGAAGTTTTGGTCAAGGATGCAAGTTAAAATTTTTGAAAATAAAACTTGCAATGACTTCCTATTTTTCCCACTATACATCTTTCACTTGCAGCCAGCCTCTAAAATCCCAAAATACCTTATAATTGCCTAAAAGTTGGACTTTTTGGGCTTGACTGCAAATGCAAGTTGAAAGTTCTGACTTGCACTTTTCAAAGATGCAATTTAACTTTTTCATTTTTCATGAAAATCACATATCCCTCTCACTTGTAATCAGCCTCCAAAGATCTCAAATGAGTTATAATGCTCATTTTCTGCCCTCATACAACAAAAACACCATTCTGAATTAGAGCCTTCACCATGTCTACACCTACTAATGTTGATGATGTCTTAACTTTATGGAATTTTCATCGTAGCCTTGCAGATTCTTGTTCGATGACGGAGAAACCATCTTCTCCACCAAAAAAAAAGATGAAGTACACGTATGATAAGTATCAGAATGAAATTTCTCCTTCTCATGTGGTCTCAAACATCGAACAAATCAGAGACACAAAGATAGGACATGTTGATATGTTAGAGTTTCTTAAGAGGATTGTGGAATCAACTTCTCATCATATGCAGTTGTTGCTAAGAAGTCACATCCATTTGGTTTCCTCTTTTCTTGTTGTTACCCTAGAGCCAGAGTTTGTCCTTGCATGCGCAGGTCACTTTGACAGAGAATCCAAAACTATTAAAGATGATGATGGTAATGTGGTCATTAGGCTTGATCCAAAAACCGTTAATAGGATTTTTAGAGTTCAAGATGCTCCAATATATTTAGACATCTCAATAAAAAGTGCTCTTCATCATTATGAACAAAAGAAAGCAGATTGTATACAACACATCAATACTAAATGGCTTTTGAAGCGTCAAACTTGTGTGTCTCGGTGGCCCAAGCTATACTGATCTGAATTCAAAGAAGAGATCAATGATATAATCACACTCTCAAGCAGGATAATGGGATTGAAATTCTCTAACGTCTTTGAGAAATGGATGTACAAGTTCATAGTGGTTATAAGAAAGGTGAAACACCCAATCTTCTGGGTGAAATAAGAAGTGATAATTTATGTGAGTAGCTTGCACACGATCCTACTACACTCACATTCTACATGAACTCCTACTTGGTCTACATAGCAGCTTCATTGAGGCAATTTCCAGGCATTTCTACCCAAGGAGATAGATCACTAGTTCCAATTTGGGAGTACTATGATCAACTCCCTTTGAGACTGAGCAGGATTCATTACAGAAAAGTCCAAGACGCATTCTTTGGTTATTTAATGTTTCTATTTGATAAGACCTTGCAAAACAACAGAGTATCTGACGCTGCTTGGAAGAAGGTCAATGAATATGGTTGTCTCTTTCTCTAGTTTCCTACTTTTACCTACATGACAGTTGGTTGTTTTGAAGATCATCCATACATGCTTCCAAGATATCCAACAGATAAAATCATTCTAATGGAGCTTGCAAGGCAATTGATGACAATACATGCACTACAAGCTGTACAACATAAAGCTGGAGTATCTCATCTCATAATCCATTGCAGATTGGGAGATACTCCTTGACAACTGCCTCAAAGGAAAAAGCAATGGAAACCGAAATTTGGGACATAAAATTAAAAAGATTCAAGGTGAGAATAGATTTTGAAGTTACAGAGGAATGAAGGACAAGATAAAAAGAGCTTTCACACATGTACATCGGCTAAAAGATATTTGGTTAGACCTTCAAACATAGGACATCTATAAAATGGATTATTGTAGGCTTACAGTTAAATAAATTATTGATCTTAATCTGACCTTGATCCCAGAAGGAGTGATTGATGATGAGCAGATTTTAGATCCAGAGTATGAGGAACAAAGGGTTACTAACGCTTCTATTCCAACAATACAGTGGTCTCATAAAGAAGCAAGCTCTATCTTTAATAGATTTCAATCAATTTTGGAAAATACTAATTCTTGGCTCAAGAGTATAGGTGTCAAAACTATGAAAATCAGAGTTAGTGATGACGATGATTCAGTTGGACCTGTTGGATTGAAATAAGAAGTCAGAGATAAATCCAAAGAAGGTGCTTCTTCTTCAGGAACTAGAATCAAGTTAAAAGTCAGTCGTGATGTGGAAAAAGCTTTGGAGAAAACAACATTAAAAGGGAAGGAAGTTAAAAGAGACGTACATCCAAATCATTAATTAGCAAGAAGGAGAGATTCTTGAGTCTCCTACTGCTCTAAATATGATGTCTCCTCATATTGATGTTGCACCAATATCAATATTGTCTCCTATGTCTCAAATTGATAGTGATGTTGATTCTTTCTGAACGGTTTTTGTTCCTTCTATTGCTCCTACAGAAGTTGCTCTTCATACTTCAACTTCATCCACATTGACCACTTTTATGGAGAATATGCATGATAATTTGGAGAATGTTTTTGATGCCAATCCGATGTATCCAATGACATCACAGATGACACTTCCAGAAATAGATACATCAGTTGCAAGTTTTGATTGCTTTATGGTTAATGTTGATCACAATATGCCATCTGAACAAACTTTTGTTGCAATTCAAACTGAAACATCTCCTAGGGTAACAACTGTGGCGCAAAATGAATCTGTTTCTGCACAAACCACGATTGTTGTTTCAAATTAAAATACATTGGATCTTCATCCATGGTTGAGTTCAGTCACTTTAAAGAGAAAGAAACAGGAAATTTATCCTGATGTATTTGATTTCCAGTAGTTGAAGAAATCAAAGCCAAAGTTTGCAAAGAAGGCTAAAATGGTTTCACGGGTGGTTGTGGACAACAATGAAATGAAGTATGCAGAAATAGTTGAACCTCTTGCAGACAAGTCACCAGAAGAGATGCAAGTATTTGACTACAAATTCACCAGGGTGGATTTAGGCAAACAAACACGTGCTAGCATGATGCAAGATGCTCAAAGTTCAATAAATGTCTTGACACACAGTTATAATGAACTCTTGGAAAAGAAAGAAAAGCTGAAAGAGGAGAATGCACAACTTGTTTCGGTAATTCAAAATATTTCCAACTCTTTAGAGCAAGTTAATCCATCAACTTCTTTTTCCTATGAAGAATCAGTCAAGCAACTAGAAAAAATTGCACAAAAGGCTAAAGCAGTTGATTCTTAGGCAGCACAGTTGATTGATCAAGGTATACCAGTAATTGAAAAGGCATTACAAATTTTGAGTACTGTCAGAATAACAAGAGTAAAGATGAATCAAACTTTGGAAACTTTCAAACAAAGTTTGGATTCACTTGGAAAAGATTTAAAAATATGGCATGAGATGGATCAAGTGAAGCTAGAAATTCTACGCAGTAATTCAATAATATCAAATAGAGAAAAATGTGTTCAAGCTACACTAGAAATGAGTTCTAGGATCTCATCAAAGATGTTCAAGCTACACTAGAAATGAGTGACGAAGTTGAGTAGGACATACTTTCTAGCTTTGAGAAAATGTTTTACAGAATTTTAAATCACAAAGGAGAATTACTTAGAACTGATGTGGTTACTACAAAAATAGCAACAAATCTTTGTCAGGATCTGGAATCATAACAGTTTACCATGAATTCAATTAATAAATTTGTTAATCATCGAATGATCCTTGATAAGATACAAAATGTTTATGAAGAACATAAAGAAGCAATAATAAGGTATTTTGATGTAATCCTTAAGACTGTTGTGCTTGCCAAAAACACATTAGGCCCCAATCCATATGAGTTTCAGGAAATTATCAGCAAATTTCAGTCTTTCAAAGCTAGGACCGAAATGGAATAAAAATGTTTTATCTTTATGTATTTTGTTTTTGAAAAATTACATGTAAAAACAAATTTTGTAATTGCAAGTGTTCCTTTCACTTGCAGTTTTGTAAATTGTAATTACATGTAATCAAATTACAAGTCAAGATAATTTAGGACTATAATTTGGAATAAGTCAATTACAAATAGTTGGTGGTTGAGATAATTTCTCAAGTTAGTTGGGATCCTCCCACCTTTTTCTCATAACCTCTCTCCTATAAATACTTGAGAGGTTCCTTTGTAATTTTTATCTTTTTGGCAAGCAAGAAAATTCTGTAGAATTTTGTCCTCATAAGGACTTTGAGCTTTATAGTTATAAGTTGTTATCTTTCAAGTAATATCAAAGATTTGGAAATTTCAGACTTTGTGTTGAAGTCCTACTTTGCATCCATAGTGTCTTATGTCATTTTGGAGCATTACTTTGTTATTATTTGGAGATTGTGGAAAATTGCTAAGGAGAGCTTCAATTGAAATATTTGCAGATTTTGTGTTGTGAATGTTGAAGGTTGAATTTATAATTTGAATTTAGAAATCAAGAAGAATTGCAAGTCTTTGTGCTCGTAATAATTCTCATTTGTAGTAATTAATAGATACATCATACTTGTAGACTTTGTGTTGTCTTTTGTTGTATATCGTTATTAGATTATCTTTCAAAAGGGTAGATAGGATCTCAGATTTTCAAGACTTTGCATTGGAAATTATTTTCTCATCCCGAAGGAAGAGACGAAAGTCTTTGAGCTTTCAAGAAACTTAATTTCCTTTCTCTTGATTTTATTACAAGCTATGTAAGAGTTTATTTAAAAGTTAATATTACTTTTCTTAAAAGAGAAAAGGATTTTATCTTTCCTAAAACAAGACGAAAGGTTATTGTTCCACCCATATTTGTTTTAGTTAATAGGAAAGGGGGAGCCTTCCCTTAATTAGAGAGTTTTATCTCACACACTTTGGCTGAAACCACCATTTTGCTAAATCTCACAAGTTTGCAAAATATTCAACCAACATTTTTTGGCGACTCTACTAGGGATATGAATGCATTTGAAAGCCTCTCGCTTTCTTTTGAAGGCTAGTATTCTAAATCTGTTTACTTGGTTTTTGTTCAGTTTATACACTGGAAGGAATTTGTTATTACGTTCATCGTAAGAAGGGTAAAAGTTCTCAAGAAATTTCTCCAGGTGAACAAGCTAAGTTTGAGTTGCTCACTAGTATATCCTCTCTTTCACGAACTACTAGTTTTCCACCATCCAAGAAGAAAAATCCTATTCCAAGTGAAGTCTCGCCTTTCTTTTTGAAGCTGTTAATATCCTCCATTTCTATTATGGTTGTTGTTGTTGCTGCTCTTCCTAGCCCTTGGGGAGTAGCTTGTGGTCCTTTGGCTTTAATGCAACCTCTTCATGCTCTTCCACAAGGTTTTCAAAAAAATCTCCCTAAGTTTTATGGAGATGGTAAACAACATCCAAATGAGCATGTCAAGTCCTTTTATATGGCATGTGGTGTTCTTGGAGTTGAACATGAAGATGTTGTTTTTTCGCCTTTTTGTCGAAACTCTCCAAGGTATTGCAGCTAATTGGTTTTATAATTTGGCAGTTGGTGTCATTACCAATTGGAACACTCTTAAGACCAAGTTTGAAGAATGTTTAAAACCTGTTGAAGATGAACATGCTTTGTTGGCCCAACTGACTCAGATGAAGAAAGATACACATGAAGGCATGCGTGAATTCATTGCTAAGTTCAACAAATTAGCAAATAGAATTCCTATTACTTCTCAACCTACTCCTGCAAATCTCAAGTGTTTCTTCATTAATACTCAGCTGCCTGAAGTTAGTTTCTTATTGAGAAGAGTTGTTCCAGCTGATTTGATCCATGCTCAAGCTCTTGCCACGGAGATAGAAGATGATTTGATCTTGGTTGGTAAAATTTGGAAGGATCCTAATTGGTTCAACTGATCCTATGGTGCATAAATTAGCCAATGAACTTATTGCTTTAAAGAAGCAAGTCTCACAAGCTCCATATGCTTCTCCATATAAGGATATTCCTAGAAGGATATATCCTAATTCAGCCTCAAGTTATGCTACTAAAAATCAACCCAAGTTGCCTCCTCCTCCAGAGAGGCTTGCACTTGAAGCTCCTCCATAGAAATCAGCAGTTGGATATTATGAGATTGATCAAAATGAACCTTCTTCTGTTGAATTTCAAGCTGAAGATGATGTTGTCTTTTATCAAAGTGAAGAAGAAGCAGTTGGAAACTCCACTATACGGTTTATGCATTATGATAATTCAGCAGTAATTGATAATGATCATAGTCAATCTTATGTTGTAATGACATGTTCCCAGACTCGTTTGGCTCAACAAGATGAAGAAGAAAAGGAAAAGAACAATGTTCAGTTGCCAGTTACTATTGCTAAAAGAGGAACACTGCTGTCTACTTTGTCCAAAGATGCAGTGAAAAATCAAGTAATCTTCCTAATGTTTCTTCTAATGAGCCAAAGACTAGTATATCAAATCCTAAATTACATGTTGAGTATACTACTTCTGCATCTTTGGCAAATTCTTTTCAAGCTTTTGATATCATTGATCATGCTAGGAAGACCAAAATTCAAATGTTTGAAGTTGAGTATCTTCAAGCTAATCTTGACCAATTTGATAGATTGGTAAAATTTGTGAAGAATAAGGACACTTGTCCTATTTCAAGCTCTACTAAAAATACCCCTACTATTCAAGAAGCTAAGAATTTTCCTAATAACTTGATTACCATTCCCTCTTCAATCCCGAGAAAGATAGAACCTTTCTATATTTCCTTGCTTATCAATGGTTTTAAGTTAAGCAATTGTGTTATTGATTCTGGTGCTTCAGACAATGTTATGCCAATTAAGGTGGCCAATTTTCTTGGTTTAACTCTTACCAAAAATTTTGGTAGTTTCTATTCAATGGATAATAAACAAGTGCTCCTAATTGGGTAAATCAAAGATGCGCAATTTGCTTTTGCAACATTTCCTGATAAGAAAATAAAGATGGCAGTCTTGGTTGCGGATGTTCCTGCTTCTTATGGTATGTTACTTGGGTGTAATTTTTGTAAGGATGTAGGGGGTGAACTTAATATGGACATGACAGAAGCTAGGATTCCTATCAAAGGTGTTGTGCAGAAATTAGTTCCTGAAAAAGAAACTAAGTATACTGTAGTAAAATCTGATGATCCTCATCCATAAATTCTTTTTGAATTTGCTGGTTTTGGGAATTATTACCTTCATATTGATGAAGTTTCTAAGTTTGTTGAAGATTGGCCTTCAAGTGATTCAAATTCTCCATTTCTTTCAGCAAGTGAAGGATCTATTGATTCAGATGAAAATCAAGTGTCAGAAGTAAATTCTTCGGATTCTGAAAATGGAATTGAAGATGTTTCATCTTTAAATGTAGATGAGGATATTCAATCATTTCCTTAGTCAGAAGAAGTTCATTCTCACCTTTTGGAAGAAGAAAATACTCTTTCTCTTCAAAATGTATCCATTTCAGAAGAAGGCAGTTCTAGCAGTTCAAGTTCCAATGTTATTCTCAATTCAAATGATGTTTGGACTCTCGAGTTTGATGGTAGTTGTGCTGCTAATTGATTTGGAGATGGCGTAGTTCTTATTTCTCCCAAAGGAGAAATTTTTCCTTATTCCTTCAAACTACAATTCATTAATACCAACCACATGACAGAATATGAATCACTGTTGTTAGGAATGGTTGTTGCGTTAAACATAAGAATTAGGAATCTTCATGCCCAAGGTGATGTAGAATTAGTTGTTTGTCAAGTAAGAAATGTATATCAGATGAAGAATGAAAGGCTCAAACACTATCACAACCTAGTGTGGGAAAATAGAGAATTTTGATGCTTTCAGCATCTCAGTGGTTTCACAAGAACTAAATGATAGAGCTGATTCTTTGGCAGTTTCAACCACACTTTTGATTCCACATCTTGATTTTAATCAAGATAAATATATCATTGAATTGATTTGTAGACCTAGTGTACCTGACAATTGGGATCATTGGCAGATTTTTAATGATGATAAATAGATTATTAATTTTCTACAAACTAAAGATAGTTTCAATAATTTGTATTTTGAAGGGAGTAATTCTTCTTCTTCAAATTCAATGTCAGATACTTCTTCGGAGCCAGATGAAGAAATTCTATAGCTAAAAGGTAATAGAATTCCTAAAGGGTTGGTTTCACTAGAAATACTTTTTGATAAGCATGATCGCTATATCAAAAGCCAACAACAGGAAACAAATTCTGAGTCCCATGTGGGATATGAGAAATATAATATTGGATCTGAAGAAAATCCAAAGTTTGTCAATATTGGCAACAATTGTACTTCTGGACAAAGGGATCAGTTTATTCAACTTTTACGTCAATACAGTGGTGTGTTGGCCTATTCTTATGATGATCTTAAGTCTTTTCAACCTGACAAAGTGCAACATGAAATTACTTTGAAGCTGGATGCAGTACCATTCAAACAGAAGCAACGCTAGTATAATCCTAAAATCTCAAGTACTATTTACTCTGAAATTAAAAAAATGTTAGATGCACGAATTATCTTTCTTATCCATCATTCAACATGGATAGCTAATATAGTTCCAGTTCGTAAGAAGAATGGAGAGATACATATCTATGTATATTTCCGAAATCTCAATCAATTGTCACTTAAAGACAATTATCCTTTGCCAATAATGGATCGAGTGTTACAAACTGTAACTAGAGCTGAAATGATGTTTATGTTGGATGAGTTTTCAGGTTATAATCAGATTTAGGTAAGTGAATCAGATCAGCATAAAACTATGTTTACTACTCCTTGGGGTACATTTGCATATCGCATGATGCCTTTTGGATTGATCAATGCAGGGGAAATTTTTTAGAGAGCTATGGATTTTGCTTTTCGTGGTATCTTGGGAAGATATATTGTGGTATATTTAGATGATCTCACCATATTTTCAAAAGATCGTGAAAATCATCTCTTTCATTTGCAAGATGTGTTGGAAAGATGTCACAAGCATGGTATTTCTCTTAATCCTAAAAAGTCAGTTTTTGGGGTCATAGAAGGAAAACTTCTTGGGCATGTTGTATCTAGAGAAGGAATTAAAATTGATCCAGAGAGAGTTAAGTCTATTCAAAATCTTTCTTTACCAGCTAGCAAAATTGTAGTTCATTATTTCTTTGGAAAGATTAATTTCTTGAGAAGATTTGTACTTGATTTTGCTGAGAAAACTCGTCATATTGTTGATATGATGAAAGGAAAGACCACTTTCCATTGGAATGTTGAAGGAAGAGCTACTTTTTTCTGAAATCAAGGATGCAATTTCTCATGCACCAGTGCTGGTTTGTCCTGATTATACTAAAGATTTCATCATGTATAGTTATGCTTCTTAGCATACTATGTCTGCAATTTTGATACAGAAAAACCAAGAAGGAATTGAATCTCCCATTCCTTTTATGAGCTATCCTTTGAAAGCTCATGAACTCAAGTATTCCTTAATGGAGAAGAATTCTTTTGTTGTGGTAAAAGCAGTTAAGTATTTCAAATTTTATATTCTGAATTCACATACTATTGTTTTAGTTCCTGATACAACAGTTAAATCTATTCTGACACAACAAGATTTTGGTTCAAAAAGAGGTAATTGGGTAGCTAAGATTTAGGAATATGATCTTGAAATCAAGCCTACTAAATTGGTTCATGGTAAAGGTCTGTGTCAGCTTATGGCTAAGAACAATTTAGAAGAAGAACAAAATGTTTTTGATGATCTTCCTAAGGTATTGTTTGTTAGTACTACCGATGAATGGTACTCCAACATTGCTTATTTTCTAACCTATGGTGAATTCCCAACGCATCTGCCATTTAAAGAAAAGAGAAATTTGAAGCTCAAAGCTGCAAATTATGTTCTTTGGGACAATGGTTTATATAAATGGGCCATACATGGTACTTTTCAACACTGTGTTGATAAAGCACAACAAGATAGGTTGCTGGAATCTTTTCATAGCTTGGCGTGTGGTGGACATTTCTCCTCACCGGTTACTGCACATAAGATCTTAAGAGCTAGATACTATTGGCCAACACTTTTTCAAGATACATATGAATGGGTGCGCAAGTGTGAAAAATGTCAGCAGTTTGTTGGCAAATAGAAGTTAGCAGCGCTGCCTCTTAAACCAATAGTAATTGAAGAAACTTTCAGACAATGGGGAATTGACTTCATTGGTGTTATTAATCCTTCTTCAAGTGCTAGGAACTCATATGTTCTTGCTATAATGGATTATTTTACAAAATGGGTCAAAGTAGTTCCAGTAAAACATGCCACCTTTGAAGTACTTTGCAGATTTCTTAAAGAAAATATCATCTCCAAGTTCAGTGTTCCATACAAGGTGGTGACGGATAATGCAGCTTCATTTTCCTCTTATGAGGTATCTCAATTTTGTTTTGATTATAGAATTATCTTGGCTCACTCTTCTAATTATTACCCTTAAGGTAATGGTCAAGTGGAATCCAGTAATAAAAACCTGGTTACCATAATCTGAAAGCTGGTGGATGAAAATAAAAGAACATGGCACAAGGAATTGTTTGATGCTTAATGGGCTGATCGAATCACACCTAAGAGAGCCATTGGCATGTCTCCATTCCAATTACGCTATGGGCTGAATGCAGAAGTTCCTGTTACTTTAGAGCTTCTAGCTCTTATGTTGGCCAAGGTGGTTGAAGACGACACATTTGAAAGCTCCTTGGATAAACGGATAATGTATCTTTCACAATTGGAGGAGCAAAGATAACAAGTTTTGGATCATATCAATAATCATCAAAAGCAAGTTAAGGCTCTTTTTGATAAGAAAGAAAAGCAGAGAGCATTTCAAGTTGGAGATCGTGTTTTGCTTTGGGATAAAAGAAGGGAACCCAAAGGCATGCATGGAAAGTTTGATTGTCTTTGGCGTGGTCCTTTCACAATTCATCAAATTGTTGGTGAAAACATCTTTCTCTTCACCTATAAAGATGGTACTCCATTTGCATTGCCTTATAGTGGGAAACATCTAAAGCACTACTTTGAGTAAGGCTTTAGAGAAATTTTGTACATAAGTCCTTAGTCTTTTAGTCTTTTGGTGTTTTATTTTTGTTTCGTTGTTTTTGAGTCTTTTTATTTTGTTGACTCCATAACCCAATGGATGCTAAGGCACATAAGATTCTAGATTCTACTACTTTCTTTTTTGAAAGTTATTCCCCAGTCGGAGCCAACTGTTGTCCCTAATTTTTTACTTCTTAAAAATTGGGATAACCTATCAAAATTTTGATAAAATTTGAAGATTTTCTCTTCTAAGGCATGTTTTACGAGGTGCAAAGGTTAGAAAATTTCTGCTTTGGATCTATAGTCCTTTTGGTTAACATTTTTCACTCACTCTTGTCCGTTTTTGTAAAATGCTGATCATTTTTAGTGTGCTTTTTGGTGAATTTTAGTTTTTTCTGGCATCACTGCAAGTTGGGGATTTAGTTTCTTATTGCAAGTCAATAATAGGAACTTTTCATCTCCATTGCAAGTGTTTTTTCTTTTAATTTTCTTCTTTAAAGTCTTTTTAGGAACTTTTTGAATAAATTCCAAGTGTAGGAACTTTTAGAGCACATTACAAGTTACTTTTTAAAAAGTCACTTGCATTTGCTCCTCAAAAGTCTGATTTCACTTAAATTCACTTGCATTTTCTCCTCAAAAGTTTGATTTCACTTAAAGTCACTTGCATTTGCTCCTCAAAAGTCCAATTTCACTTAAAGTCACTTGCAATGACGTGAAAAAGGACCGATTTGAGTCTTTCATCTGAATAAACTTGCAATTGCTCTTCTCAAACCCGATTTCACTTGATGCGAACTTGCAAAAGCCTTAAAAAGCTCTGATTCAAGTTTACTTCATTTTGAAATCACCTCTTTGCTTGCTCCGAGTCATAAAAATCCTGACGCCATTAATGGAGAGTGCAATTTGTGTCTGAATTCGCTTCTTCTCCTCTTTTCATGGCAGATTTTAGAATATTCATCTGCAATAAAAGGCCATTCAGCTGTGACAAATCATAAGGCATCCAGGGTTTTCTTCTTCTTTTAGTTTCCAATCTTTCATTGCAGGTATGTTTGCTTTTCTTTCATGATTTTCTTCTTATTCTAGTTTATTTGTATCATGATTTCATGGCATCTTTGCTTCATGTTTGAAACTTATCTAATAAAACATCTTTCTCCATGTAAAAAAATGCATTTCTCTTCTAATTTCACACGCCTTTTTCTTCATTCACCCAAAAACGCGTTTTCATTCTAGTCTTTTATTTACCCCCATTCAAAATGTTTCCTCATTTATTATAAAAATGTTTTCATCTTTCATGAAAAACATTTTCCATTCTGCCTTTCATAATAACACCTTTCATTTTACCTTCATTTCATAAAAATGCATTTTTATTGCTTACCAAATGTTCACCATAATGCCTTCACCCAAAAACTAATTTTTTTACTGCCATTAGCTGAAAATGTTATTCACATGCCTTTCATTCACCAAAACGTGTTTTCCATTCCATTTCATTTACATTTTCCCTTCATTCCATTTCACTACATATTCGCATTCCTCTATCTTCCATTTCATCTCATTTCAATTTTCTAGAAAAGAGAAAATAAAAAAAAGTTGCCCTTGGAGGAAAATCGGGTTTTTGCCAACACATTGCAAGTAGGAAGTTTTGGTCAACGATGCAAGTTAAAATTTTTGAAAATAAAACTTGAAATGACATCCTAATTTTCCCACTATACATCTTTCACTTGCAGCCAGCCTCTAAAATCCCGAAATACCTTATAAGTGCCTAAAAGTCAGACTTTTTGAGCTTGACCGCAAATGCAAGTTGAAAGTTTTGACTTGCACTTTTTAAAGATGCAATTTAACTTTTTCATTTTTCATGAAAAGAACATGTCCCTCTCACTTGCAATCAACCTCCAAAGATTCGAAATGAGTTATAATGCTCATTTTCTACCCTCATACAACAAAAACACCATTCTGAGTTAGAGCCTCTGCCATGTCTACACCTGTTAATGTTGATGATGTCTTAACTTTATGGAATTTTCATCACAACCTTGTAGATTCTTGTTCGATGACAGAGGAACCAGCTTCTCCACCAAACAAAAGATGAAGTACATGTATGATAAGTATCAGAATTAAATTTATCCTTCTCATGTGGTCTCAAACATTGAAGAAATTAGAGACACAAAGATCGGACATGTTCATATGTCAGAGTTTCTTAAGAGGACTGTGAAATCAACTTCTCATCATATGCAGTTGTTGCTAAGAAGTCACATACATTTGGTTTCCTCTTTTCCTGTTGTTTCCCTAGAGCCAGAGTTTTTCCTTGCACGCACAACTCACTTTGACAGAGAATCCAGAACGATTAATGATGATGATGGTAATGTGGTCATTAAGCTTGATCTAGAAACCATTAATAGGATTTTCAGAATTCTAAATGCACCAATATATTCAAACATCTCAATAAAAAGTGCTCTTGATCATTATGAACAGAGGAAAGTAGATTGTATACAACACATCAATACTAAATGGCTTCTGAAGCGACAAACTTGTGTGTCTCGATGGCCCAAGCTATACCGATCTGAATACAAAGAAGAGATCAATGATATAATCACACTCTTAAGCAGGATAATGGGGTTGAAATTCTCTAATGTGTTTGAGAAATGGATGTACAAGTTCATAGTGCTTATAAGAAAAGGCGCAACACCCAATCTTCTGGGGTGAAATAATCAGCGATAATTTATGTGAGTAGCTTGCACAAGTTCCTACTATGCTCACATTCTACATGAACTCCTACTTGGTCTACATAGCAGCTTCATTGAGGCAATTTCTAGGCCTTTCTACCCAAGGAGATAGATCACTAGTTCCAGTTTGGAAGTACTATGACTAACTCCCTTTAATACCGAGCAGGATTCATTACAGAAGAGTCCAAGAAGAGTCCAAGATGCATTCTTTGGTCATTTCATGTGTCTATTTGATAAGACCTTGCAAAACAATAGAGTATCTAACGCTGCTTGGAAGAAGGTCAATGAATATGGTTGTCTCTTTCTCTAGTTTCCTACTTTTACCTACATGAGAGTTGGCTATTTTGAAGATCAACCATACATGCTTCCAAGATATCCAACAAATAAAATCATTCTAATGGAGCTTGCAAGGCAATTGATGACAATACATGCATGACAAGCTGTACAACATAAAACTAGAGTATCTCGTCTCATAATCCATTGCAGATTGGGAGATACTCCTTGACAACTACCTCAAAGGCAAAAGCAATGGAAACAAAAATTCAGGAGATAAAATTAAAAAGCTTCAAGGCAAGAAAAAAATTTGACTACAGAGGAATGAAGGACAAGATAAAAGGAGCTTTCACACATGTACATCGCGTAGAAGATATTTGGTTAGACCTTCGAACAGAGAAGGACATCTATAAAATGGATTATTGCAGGCTTACAGTTGAACAAATTATTGATCTTAATCTGACCTTGATCCCAGAAGGAGTGATTGATGATGGGAAGATTTTAGATCCAGAGTATGAGGAACAAAGGGTTGTTGATGCTTCTATTCCAGCAATACAGTGGTCTCATAAAGAATCTAGCTCTATCTTTAACAAATTTCAATCAGTTTTGGAAAATACTAATTCTTGGCTCAAGGGTATAGGTGTCAAAACTATAAAAATCAGAGTTAGTGATGATGATGATTCAGCTGGATCTGTTGGATTGAAATCAAAAGTCAAAAATAATTCCAAAGAAGGTGCTTCTTCTTCAGGAACTAGAATCAAGTTAAAAGTCAGTCGTGTTGTGGAAAAACCTTTGGAGAGAACAACATTAATAGGGAAGGAAGTTAAAGAGACGTAGATCCAAATCATTGATCAACAAGGAGAGGTTCTTGAGTCTCCTACTGCTCTAAATATGATGTCTCCTCATATTGATGCTGCACCAGTATCAATATTGTCTCCTATGTCTCAAATTGATAGTGATGTTGATTCTTTCTCAACGGTTTTTGTTCCTTCTATTGCTCCTATAGAAGTTTCTCTTCATACTCCAACTTCATCCACATTGACCACTTTTATGGAGAATATGCATGATAATTTGGAGAATTTTTTTGATGCCAATCCAATGTATCCAATGACATCACAGATGACACATCCAAAAATAGATACATCAGTTACAAGTTTTGATTGATTTATGGCTAATGCTGATCACAATACGCCATATGAACAAACTTTTTTTGCAATTCAAACTGAAACATCTCCTAGGGTAACAATTGTGGCGCATAATGAATTTGTTTCTACGCAAACCACAATTTTTGTTTCAAATGAAAATACATTGTATCTTCTTCCATAGTTTTTAAAGACAAAGAAATGGGCAATTTCTCCTAATGTATTTTATTTCTAGCAGTTGAAGAAATCAAAGCCAAAGGTTGCAAAGAAGGCTGAAATGGTTTCACGGGTGGTTGTGGACAACAATAAAATGAAGTATGCAAAAATAGTTGAACCTCTTGCAGACAAGTCACCAGAAGAGATGCAAGTATCTAAATACAAATTCACCAGGGTGGATTTAGGCAAACAAGCACATGCTAGCATGATGCAAGACGCTCAAAGTTCAATAACTGTCTTAACACACAGTTATAATGAACTCTTGGCAAAGAAAGAAAAGCTGAAAGAGGAAAATGCACAACTTGTTTTGCTAATTCAAAAGATTACCAACTCTTCAGAGCAAGTTAATCCATTAAATTATTTTTCCTCTAAAGAATCAGTCAAGCAACTGGAAAAAATTGCACAAAAGGCTAAAGTAGTTGATTCTTGGGCAACACAACTGATTGATCAAGGTATACCAATAATTGAAAAGGCATTACAAATTTTGAGTACTGTCAGAATAGCAAGAGTAAAGATGATTCAGACTTTGGGAACTTTCAAATAAATTTTGGATTCACTTGGAAAAGATTTTATAAATTTGGCATGAGATGGATCAAGTCAAGCTAAAATTTCTACGCAACAATTCAATAATATCAAATAGAGAAAAATATGTAGAATTTGAAAAAATCATGACAAACAAGTCATTAATTATTGGGGATCTCATCAAAGATGTTCAAGCTACACTAGAAATGAGTGACGAAGTTGAGTAGGACATACTTTCTAGCTTTTAGAAAATTTCTTACAGAATTTTAAATCACGAAGGAGAATTACTTGCAACTGATGTGGTTAATACAAAAATACCAACAAATCTTCGTCAAGAGCTAGAATCAGAACAGTTTACCATGAATTCAATTAATAAATTTGTTAATCATCGAATGATCCTTTATAAGATGAAAACTTTTTATGAAGAACATAAAGAAGTAACAATAAGGTATTTTGATGTAATCCTTAAGACTGTTGTGCTTGCCAAAAACACATTAGGCCCTGATCCAGATGAGTTGCAAAAAATTATCAGCAAATTTCAGTCTTTGAAAGCTAGGACTAAAATGGAATAAAAATGTTTTATCTTTATGTATTTTTTTTTCGACAAATTACATGTAATTTTTTTTTTGTAATCGCAAGTGTTCCTTTCACTTGCAGTTTTGTAAATTGTAATTACATGTAATCAATTTACAAGTCAAGATAATTTAGGACTGTAATTTGGAATAATTCAATTACAAATAGTTGGTGGTTGAGAGAATTTCTCAAGTTTGTTGGGATCC
Organism: Sequoia sempervirens; assembly: GCA_007258455.2. NCBI lineage: Eukaryota > Viridiplantae > Streptophyta > Pinopsida > Cupressales > Cupressaceae > Sequoia > Sequoia sempervirens. The sequence continues at coordinate 336,826 of VDFB02168118.1, forward strand.
TCCCACCTTTTTCTCATGAGCTCTCTCCTATAAATACTTGAGAGGGTCCTTTGTAATTTTTATCTTTTTGGCAAGCAAGAAAATTCTGTAGAATTTTGTACTCTTAAGGACTTTGAGCTTTATAGTTATAAGTTGTTATCTTTCAAGTAATATCCAAGATTTGGAAATTTCAGACTTTCTGTTGAAGTCCTACTTTGCATCCATTGTGTTCTTATGTCATTTTGGAGCATTACTTTGTGATTATTTGGAGATTGTGGAAAATTGCTAAGGAGAGATTCAATTGAAATATTTGCAGACTTTGTGTTGTGAATGTTGAAGGTTGAATTTATAATTTGAATTTAGAAATCAAGAAGAATTGCAAGTCTTTGTGCTCGTAGTAATTCCCATTTGTAGTAATTAATAGATACATCATACTTGTAGACTTTGTGTTGTCTTGTGTTGTATATCGTCATTAGATTATCTTTCAAAAGGGTAGATAGCATCTCATATTTTCAAGACTTTGCACTTGAAATTGTTTTTTCATCCCGAAGGAAGTGACAGAAGTCTTTGAGCTTTGAGGAAACTTCATTTCCTTTCTCTTGATTTTATTACAAGCTACTGTAAGAGTTTATTTAAAAGTTAATATTACTTTTCTGAAAAGAGAAAAGGATTTAATCTTTCCTAAAACAAGAGGAAAGGTTATTGTTCCACCCATATTTGTTTTAGTTAATAGGAAAGGGGGAGCCTTCCCTTAATTAGGAAATTTTTATCTCACACACTTTGGCTGAAACCACAATTTTGCTAAATCTCACAAGTTTGCAAAATATTCAACCAACAATAACAAAAACCAGGAGAGGTTCTTGTAGATGGGCCCAAAAAAATCTTGTAACCTCAAACAAAAATTTTCTAAGCATCATAGTTTCTGAGTAACAACTTGTCAAATATTGCAATCATTTTGCATTTTGGACTTTTAAGGGACTGAGCTAGTTAAATGTAGCTCAAGCTGATTCAATGTGTTTGGGTGTTAAAGAGGAAAATACATAGCCTAAACGTACCCATCTGAACATGTTGGAATAGTATGTTTGGTCACATGAGTTGCAAAATGAAAGTTACACCCCTTTGCAATTTTACACTGCTTACATCTGACAATTTTTTGATAAACTTAAAAGTCATCACCACTGGAAAATGCCTTTGAGATATTAAAAACCAAGAGAGGTTATTGTATAGGAGCCCAACACAATCCCATATCCTTAGACAAGAAGTTTCTAAGCATCACGGTCTCTAAGTAACAACTCCTCAAAGATTGCAATCATTTTGCACTTTGGACTCTTAAGGGATTGAGCTAGTTAAACATAGTTTAGAATAATTTGACATGTTTCCATGTAAAATAGGACCATGCCTATCCTAAAAATACCCATCTGAACATGTTGGAATAGTCTATTTGGTCAGACGAGTTGCAAAATGAAAGTTACACCCATTTGCAACTTTGCACTACTTGCATTTGACACTTTTTCCATCAATTGAAAAGTTGTCGCCACTAGAAAATGCCTACAAGATATCAAAATCTAAGAGAGGTTATTGTAGAGGGGCCCAACACAATCCTATATCCTCAAATAAGAATTTTCTAAGCATCAAATTTTCTAAGCAACCCGTGTGGCTAAACGGACCATGCCTATCCTAAATGTACCCATCGGGATGTGTTGGAATAGTCTGTTTGGCCACACGAGTTGCAGAATGAAAGTTACACCCCTTTGCATCTTTAAACTGCTTGCATTTGATACTGTTTCCATCAACTTAACTAGAAAATTCCTTAGAGATATTAAAAACAAAGAGATGTTATTGTAGAGGGTCCCAACATGATCTCGTAGCCTTAGAAGAGAATTTTCTAAGCATCATGGTTTCTAATTAACAACCCATCAAAGATTGCAGCCATTTTGCACTTTGGACTCTTAAGGGATTGAGCCGATTGAATGTAGTTCAAACTGATTCGGTCTATTTGGGTGTGAAAGAGGACCATTATTAGCCTAAATTTACCCATCTAGACATGTTGGTATAGTCTATTTGGCCACACAAATTACAAAATGAAAGTTATACCCCCTTGCAACTTTACACTGCTTACATTTGACACTTTTTTCATCAAATAAAAATTTTTCACCACTAGAAAACGCCTCTAAAATATCAAAAATTGATAGAGGTTATTGTATAGGGTCCTAATGTGATCTCATAGCCTTAGATGGTATTTTTTGAAGCATTACGGCTTTTGAGTAACAACCCATGAAAGATTGCAACCATTTTGCACTTTGGACTCTTAAGGGATTGAGTCGATTGAACATAACTCAAAATAATTTGGCATGTTTGGATGTAAAATAAGACCATTCCTAGCCTAAACATACCCATATATATGTGTTGGAACAGTCCATTTGGTCACACAAGTTGTAGAATGAAAGTTTCACCCCTTTGCAACTTTACACTGCTTGCATTTGAAATTTTTTCCATCAACTGAAAAGTCATCACCACTAGAGAACGCCTCTAAGATATCAAAAACTAAGAGAGGTTATTGTAGAGGGGCCCAACATGATCCCATAGCCTCAGATGAGATATTTCTAAGCATCACAGTTTTCAAGTAACAACCAATCAAAGATTGCAGCCATTTTGCACTTGGACTCTTAAGGGATTGATTTAGTTGAACGCAGTTCAGACTAATTCAACATGTTTGTGTGTCACCAAAAAATGTATAGTTGACATTTTTATGCTCACTTGAGTCTTTCTAATGATCTTTGGCTTGATTTTTCTTGGGAATAATGTTATAGTGTGGCCAAAACATTCACATTAGGGCTTAAACATTCAAATTATGATGTCTTGTGAAAGTGTTGTAAAGTGTTGTAAAACATTCCTACACTTTTTAGAGACTTTATTCATCACAATTCATGTAAAAATCACCTTTTCATCACTAATTAAGTCCTATTTTGAAGTGTTGTAAAGTCTTTTAACAAGATTTCATGCTTTTCTAGGCTTAATTTCACCAATTCAACCCTTTCTCATGTCTAAATGACCCCTTAATACACTTTCCATAGTTTTTCAAGTGTGTTGTTATGGATATTCCCATTCAACAAGTTTTAATGCCTCGAAATTTTTGACACCCACTTAATGTTTTTAAGTGGGACTAAGTCGCCAATAGGGGCGACTTAGTCCTTTTTGGCACAAAACTCAAAATAATTTCAAAATTATAGCAGGATTTTGTCCTCTAACCCTTGAGGTCAGCCTGTGATGTGTTCTTTTAGGAAAATTTGATAAAATCATATATAAATAAGGGTTTTTCACCTCATTTTACATCTCCTACATTCATGTATCTCCTAGCTCATATTCAAAAGTATTCTAGCATTCATTAAAATCATTCAAGAAAATCAAGCAAATGTTATTGAGTCAAGCTATTGGAGGTCTTCATTGCACATCTTCAGATTTTGAGCATTCATGGTGTGGTAATTTTATGACATTTGCATGTTATCTATTTATCATACTCTTTTCATTCCATTTCATTGTTTAGAGTTTGATTACCAAAGTGGGGTTTGACCAAGGCAAACCCCTATTCTCTAACCCTCAACCATTTTCCCTTTTGCATGTGATTTTTGTATGCAGATTTTTCAAGCAATAGGAGTTGAAAAGTGATCAAAAAGTGCAAGAAGTCAACCTAAGCATGGAAACCTAATTCAAGCTTGGAGAAATTTTTTGCCATGTTTTCTATAGAATCAAGTACAACCACCTGTCAGGAAAGAGAGTACAGATCAGAGGTTTCCAGATTTTGTCCAAGATTCCCTGAGATTTGCAGGACTAAGTTGCGATAGATTAGTCCTACTTTTGGGCCTAAAATCTGATTTTGACATTTCTGGATACCCATTTGGCAAATTCTCGTTTCAAAATTTTTTCCCGAAACTAGGAATAAGTCGCCCCAACTAGCCTAAGTGTCTCGGTCAACATTTCAGTCAAATTTCTAGAATTCCATAATATTCCAACATCATACTTCTGATTCCAGGTGCACCTCTGCTCTTCTATTTTTTCATTTCATCATTAATTTGCATTTCTAGGTCATTTAGTTCATTATTTGCATATCACATTATGTTTTCTAGCATTTTGCATTTTGATAGTTTCGCATTAATAAGTCATTCCATTTTTAGATCAGAACATTAGGACATCTTAATTAGATTCATCTCATTACACATTACCCTTATCCTTGAGTGTATACCAAGATTTTAAACCCCTATTTCTTCCCTTCTATGTGAAACATCCTAGGAGGGCAACTGTCAATAGTGAAGGTCCATTAAAATATTTATGTTTACAGTTTGGGTGTGAAAGAGAACCATTCTTAGCCTAACGTACCCATCCAAATGTTGTTGAATAGTCCATTTTGTGACACGAGTTGCATAATGAAAGTTACACCCCTTTGCAACTTTACACTGCTTGCATTTGACACTTTTTCTATCAACTGAAGAGTTGTCACCATTGGAAAGTGCCTATGAGGTATCAAAAATAAAGAGAGGTTATTGTAGAGGGGACCAACACGATCCTGTATCCTAAAATGATAAGTTTCTAAGTGTCATGGTTTTTGAGTAACAACCCGTCAAATATTACAACCATTTTTCACTTTGAACTCTTAAGGGATTGAGCCAATTAAATGTAGCTCGGACTGATTCAACGTGTTTGGGTGAAAAATAGGACCATTTATAGGCTAAACTTACCCATATGGACATGTTGGAACAATTTTTTTGTTCACACGAGTTACATAATGAAAGTTACACCTTTTTGCAACTTTACACTGATTAACTTTTGTTGGAACTGATGATTTAGGCCTCAAACTAGGGCATATGCTTAAATTTTGTTTCCACCAAATAAATTTTACAAAATTTTTGGATTATTTATGCTTATAGGTGTATGGGATGATGTGCCAAGTTTCATGATTTTTCCACACATGCAAATTTCTTTTCCGCTAAGCCCTTGATTTCCTAGATTTTACATGGAAATTTGTCTATTTTTAGTAAAAATTCTTGTATTTTAGGAATTTTCAAGACTAGGGACTATTTAGAAATGTTATAAATGTCTAAATACACCTTACATATGAATTTAAAGACCTGACTAATCCATTTAGTAACTGCTATTCCATAACCATCCTTAGAAAGAGGCCTAATTTGACTGTAAGTAGTTTTGGCCAATTCTGTACAAATTAATCCCATATGATTTTCACAAATGTCTAATAAGAATTATAAGAGTATCCAAATAAGGTTTTAGATCCCCACTATCAGGTATAATAATAAATTTATATCAAAATCATCTCTATGAGGGGATACAAGCTCATAACCTATAGGGTGTCTAAGGACACTTGATATCACATGCGAACCTACATCAACCTTGAAAAATTTCTCAAGGGAAAGTATGATGAGGGTGAGGTATATGGAAATCATACACATGTTCAGATATGAACCTTCTCAATATCATTTTTTGATGACTTATAACACCTACAGGGGCAAGGATAATGATGGGGTTAGAGAAGAAGAAATCATGGTGCTACCCACACTCTTATATGCATCCATTAGATTCTTCACAATAGTTTTTTCACTTGAAGCATCTGATGGTCTCATTTAAATTTTCAAAGAACAATCTCCAAATCTTATGAGCATATATTCTACAAGTGTGTTGTCGAATCTTACCTTCAATTGGCTAAAAAATATTCTCATCAATATTAATCAAAAACTATGGATTTCTATGCAAAATTCCAAGTGGTGTTCTCATAGGTACATTCATCTCAACATTAGGAATTTCATCAATATTTAAATGAGATGGGCTAGATGGCGTCCCTTTTATCAAGGATGGAATAGATGACATACCTTGAGGTTGAGATGGGAATGATGGTGTACCTCCTTCCTCAAATGTGAGTGATGATGTACTCTCAACTTGAGATGTGGTAGATGGTGTCCCTCCATATTCACTTGCAATAGAGGGTGTGTCTCCAACTACGGTATTCAAATCTCTCTTAGTATGATGCTTTTGCATTCGTTCCCTTTGCACCACCAATTCCATTTCTCTTCTTGATGGTTGAGGTTCCTCTTTAATTGGCATGTCTTCCTCAATCATTTTCAATTTCTTCAAGTCTCACGATGTTCCCTCATCCATGTTGCTTTCTTTGCATTATTAGCTTTTATCTCTTCATATGTTGGTTTAATCTTTGATCGTTTCCTCAGCATGACAGATAATTTTATCTGTAGCATGATAAAGAGACAAATATTAGTTCCTAAAACATGAATCCGTACAAATAAATGGAATATATGCCATTCAACCCTTCATACAAAATACTTACAATCATAATGTAGAAGAGTATTTCTAGCATAGACAAATCTCACATGAATTTTTTGATGGAATGGCTTAAAGAGATGTGGTCTTGTGGAATGCCACAATTGCAAGATAGATACAAAATGGAAGCATGGACAACACATGTGAATTACTTGATAAAAATATTTTGGTAGACATGTATTCAAAATGTGGTAGCTTTTTTTTAGAAACCAAGATGAAACATGCAAACCAGAAAAAGCCTTCCACAAGAGAAAAATAATAAAAAATAGAGCTTTGCATGAAGATGTGCAAATTGATATTATTCAGGAATTGAGAAATTACATGAGATGAATTGCTTTATAAAAGCAGTGTATGCATAATCCTAAAGTTGACCTAAAAGGAAACCCTAGTGTGCACACTTAATAATTAATAAATAAATAATTATTAATGTGCCTAAGTTTACCTTGAGGAACTAAAGTGATAAGTGACTTAATTAATTAACCAATATGATGTAATTAATTAAGTGAAATAACTTATTAATCTAACACCTCCCCTTAAGATGAACTTAGGAAGTAGCTAAAACCCTAAGGAAAAGATGCATGAAAGCAAAGATGGGTCTTGACAACAAGGCCTAATCAGGTACCCATTTACAAATGCAATGAATGAGGTAGAGAATAAAAACCTAGTAGGACAAAACCACCCTACAATGAGATGACCTGTTGTAAAGAAGCATTGGAAGAACATGTGGAGTAACACTGGAACCTGAATTCGGAAAGCAAGGAAAAATACTTCTATTTACTATTGAAACCAGATTAGAGTCACTGATTGGCTCAAGGAATCATGATAAAGCAACAACAGACCCTATGCCATAGAACACTAGAAAACTCACAAACTGGAACAACCCTAGAATCTATGAAGCAACAATAGATTATTGAATAATGTGATACTAAAATGAAGTGCAAAGATTCAAGTTTCACCCTTCCAACTACCAAAACATCCAAGTAATATCCAAAACACCCATTGGGCCAAATCTAAAATAACGATCAACTTGGGATAGATACAAAAAAAGTGCATAGACAACAATGTAGAACTCCTCAATACCTTTCCAACGCCGCAAAGATAGCAAAAATCGAAGATCATGGCAAAAAGTTATGAGCTCAGAGGCCATAAATGAACATCTAAATTCAAACAGAAAGAAATTTAGATAAATAGAAAAATACTAAAAAATAAACTACACCATAGGATAGTGCTCGGAACCAGCTTTCCGATGATATCTTGTTTTCCCAATTTCGATATCGTATGCCCAAGTTATGCCAAAAAGAAAAAAAACTGCTCTTGGAAGGAAAATGAAGGCTAGGAGGGGGCAAAGAGAGTCGTATGGTCGCTGACGTCAGCGGTTCCTAAGCATAAATTTGATGGCCATTTAGCTGTCACGGCCAAAAAAATCCCCCCCTATCAGAAAAAAAAATTGATGGCGGCCTGGAACCTGCAACATGGCCTGAATATTCTGGCTAGAATATGCAAAAGGAATCTTAAAGATTCCGTCCACCGATTGGAGGAAGCTACCATAAGTTTTAGGCAGCTGTCGACACTTGCAGTGAGTCCATTGGTGGTTTGGTATGCCCACCGTTAAGGAGTGAGGGGCATGCGGCTTGTATGGCATGTACAAAGGCCTTTTCAAAAAAAAAAAATGAAATTTGTTTTTTTTGTAAAAAAAACTTTGATTTTATTTTTTTGCATTAAAGCTAATGATTTTTTTTTATTGCAAGAAAAATATTTTAAAAAACTTGAGAATTTTTTTGAACGGTGAAAATTCAAAACTAGAATAATAAAACCTGTACCTGCATGCATGCAAATTGAGGTGCCCAGATCTGTACGGATCTATGTGCCTCTAATTTTTTTTTCCTTTTGTTGCAACTGCTCGGATTTGAGAAAAATGATAGGCGATCGAAGGGTTTTTGGCCGCTTCAGACGAGATGGCGGTGTCCATTTTGCTCAAGAATGCACCAAAAAATTGCTCAAGGTCAAATCCCTCGAGGAATCTCGAACATGCTTTGCAGTGAAATTCTCCGAAAATCTAAGAAGGGGTTGCATATCAAGGCTCTGGTACCATGTTAGAAACTAAGATCAAACATACAAACCAAAAGAAGCTTTCCACAAGAGAAAAACAATAAAAAAGTAGAGCTTTGCATAAAGATGTGCAAATTGATATTATTCAGGAATTTAGAAATTACATGAGATGAATTGCTTTATAAAAGCAATGTATGCATAACCCTAAAGTTGACCTAAAAGGAAATCCTAGTGTGCACACTTAATAATTAATAAATAATTAATTATTAATGTGCCTAAGTTTAGCTTAAGTAACTAAAGTGATAAGTGACTTAATTAATTAACCAATATGATGCAATTAATTAAGTGTAATAGCTTATTACTCTAACAACTTTGGAAAGCTAACTTGAGCTCACTAACTTGTCAATGCGGCTGCATAGACAAGCAAGTGGACTATTTGAAAAAATGCCTCATAGAAATGGGGTCTCATGGTGATGTACATCACCGTGAGACTACATCACTGTGAGACCCCATTTCTATGAGGCATTTTTTCAAATGACCCACTAGCTTGTGGGATGTTTGAAAAAATGCCTCATAGAAATGGGGTCTCACAGTGATGTACATCACCATGGGACCCCATTTCTATGAGGCATTTTTTCAAACAACCCACTAGCTTGTCTATACCACCGCATTGACAAGCTAGTAGGTTGTTTGAAACCGCATTGTCAAGGTAGTGGTCTATTTGAAAAAATTCCTCATCCAAATGGGGGCTCATGGTGATGTACATCACCATGAGCCCCCATTTCTATGAAGCATTTTTTTCAAACAACCCGCTACCTTGTCAATTCTATTGCATTGACAAGCTAGTGAGCTCACTACCATGTAATGGAGACCTTGGAATGGGGTTTGACATCTATCAAAACATGAAATGTGGTCTCATGAAATTTCATGATCGCAAGATAAGAACAAAATGATTTTTTTTAAATACATAACAAACTTTCACGAAGATACAATTGGCTCAAGAGTATAAATCCACATTCCAGAACTTTTGTCTTGACATCCTACATTTGGAACAAGGTATCTAGGCATCAATCAAATCATTGAAAGAAAGGGGGATTGTTGGACAAAATATTTTGGTAGAAATGTATGGAAAATTTTGTAGCATAGACAAGGCAATCAACTGTTTGAAAAAATTCCCCAAAAAAATGTGGTCTCATGGTGATACAACTGAAAAAATGCCTATTAAAAATTCGGTCTCATGGTGATGCACATCACCATGAGACCACATTTCTTTGAGGCATTTTTTCAAACAGTTGATTGCCTTGTCCATGCTATTTGATACAATGCTTTGGTAGATATGCATGGAAAATTTGGTAGCATAGACAAGGAAATCAACTGTTTTGGTAGAATTGTTTGAAAAAATGCCTCAATCAAATATATCCTCATGGACTACGATGATTGCAGGATATGCACAAAATAGATTTTTTGAAAAGGATTTAGAAAATTTCAAGCAAATGCAATTTCTAGGTGTAAAACCAAATTCCACTTCATTTTCCAACATCCCCCATGCCTATACTAAAATGGAAGGTTTGGAAAGGGTATGCACATCCATATAAAAGGATTGAGAAATGATGTATTATATTACATACTTATAACTAATCTCATATACATGTGTACACAAAATGTGGAAGCATACACAAGGTAGGTCAATTGGTTTAACAAAATGACTTAAAGAGATGTGGTTTAAAATGTAATTGGCAAGTGTAAATAATTGTGTAGTTTAAAATGTGCCAAGAGAGGCTAAGGTTATAATGCCAAACAAACAATCATGAACATGGAATATGCATAATAACAAAATCAAAGCATTGTATTAAGCATGCATGATAAGGGATGATAAAGAAACATAATAGAATTAAGGAAAATGTAAAGAAAATGTGTAAAGACTTCACATGTACCTAATAAATGGAGATTCGAATGGAGGAGTTCTACCCAATTATGTAGTCTTTGTTTCTTCTCACATCAAAATCCTCAACAATTTGAGTTTTTCACAAGCTTGTTTACTTTTCAACATTCAATTGTATATCACTCTTGAATAGAATTACTAATAATAATCCAAATAACTAATGTATGATGTTAAATTCTTACAATTCAATCACAATTAACATTGCAACACTACAAAAATTGAGACTTGAATGGATATATATCAAATTCGATGTGAAAACTTTGTTATTTCCTCCCTAAGTTGGAAAGCCATAAAAAGGTGGTGGTAAGTTCATGGAAAGGTGGTAGAATGTGAAAACTTTGCATGTGTACTTCCGAACAACATGGAAAAGTTTCTTTTTTTTACAACATGCACATAACCAAGCGAATAACAGAGTATGTGGGTCTAGATCACAAATGTGTTGACTTTTTCACCATTTTAGATCAAGCCAAAATGTGCTTGTGTTATAACGTGAGTGCGTTTTGGATTTCTATACAAAATGACTATATTCAACTTCTTCAAAATGTGCTTGTGTTATGAAAATTTTGATTTTCTAAAGGTTTCCTCTCTCTCTTTCTCTCTCTCCTTAGCCATCCATCCCTCCTTACCCATCCAAGTCTCTCAGTTAACCCTTAAAACTATCCCTAAACCCTTAACCCTAGATATCATGTGTTAAACCCTAATCCCTCAACCCTATACCCTTAAACCCTTAATACCTTGACCCTTAAACCCTAAACCCTAATATATATCTCTCTCTCACTCCCTCTCTCTCTCTCTAGTATCTTTCTCCTAGCCCCTCTTCCTCTCTCACCCCCTCTATCTCTCTCTTGTCCCTCTATATCCCAATCCCTCTCTCTCGCACTCCCTCTCTCTCTCTCAACTATCTCCCTCCTACCCCCTCTCTTTGTTGGGTATCTCCCTCAATCACCCTACCTACATGACTAGATAACTCATTCTCTCTCTTTACCCTAATCCCTCAACCCTAAACCCTCAACCCCTATATACTCTACCCTATACATTGGACCCACAACCCTAATCCCTTAGCCCTCAACCCAATACCCTAAACCCTCAACCCTATACCCTCAATTCTCAACCATCTACCCTATACATTGGATCCTCAATTCTCATCTATATTTATCCTTCCCTCCTCTTCTCTCCTTATCTCTATCTCACTTCTACATCCATCTCTCCCTCCCTCCCTCCCTCCCTCTCTTCC